>JAECUM010060271.1:0-16590 GCA_016617855.1 Megalonaias nervosa
CAATTTGACCTAGACTATCTTATTGTAAAGGCTTATACCAATTTAACCTAGACTATCTTATTATAAAGACTTAATACCAACTTGACCTAGACTATCTTATTGTAAAGGCTCATGCCAATTTGACCTAGACTATCTTATTGTAAAGGCTTATACCAATTTGACCTAGACTATCTATTGTAAAGGATCATAACAATTTGACCTAGACTATCTTATTGTAAAGGCTTATACCAATTTAACCTAGACTATCTTATTATAAAGACTTAATACCAACTTGACCTAGACTATCTTATTGTAAAGGCTCATGCCAATTTGACCTAGACTATCTTATTGTAAGGCTTATACCAATTTGACCTAGACTATCTTATTGTAAAGACTTATACCAATTTGACCTAGACTATCTTATTGTAAAGGCTTATATCAATTTGACCTAGATTTTCTTTTTGTAAAGGCCGATATAAAATTTAACCTAGACTATCTTATTATAAAGGCTTATACCAATTTGACCTAGACTATCTTATTGTAAAGGCTTATACCAATTTGACCTAGACTATCTTATATAAAGGATCATAACAATTTGACCTAGACTATCTTATTGTAAAGGCTTATACCAATTTGACCTAGACTATCTTATTGTAAAGGCTTATACCAATTTGACCTAGACTATCTTATTGTAAAGGCTTATACCAATTTGACCTAGACTATCTTATTGTAAAGGATCATAACAATTTGACCTAGAGCATCTTATTGTAAAGGCTTATACCAATTTGACCTAGACTATCTTATTATAAAGGATCATACTAATTTGACCTAGACTATCTTATTGTAAAGGCTCATACCAATTTGACCTAGACCATCTTATTGTAAAGGCTCATACCAGTTTGACCACGCAGCTCATTAAAAATGCTGCACAGCAGTTTCAAAATTCCGCACACAAGTTTTGGTAGCAAATACATATGCAGTTTCAAAATTCTGCGCACACAGGAAAAATATTAGAGGAAACGTTGCTTGACACAATGCAGGAAAACGACATGGGTAACACCATATGATATTTACAAAGATATGAAGGGGGTTTTAAAAAAAATTTAAGCAGCAAATGACATTTTTAATTTCACACAAATTAAAATAAGAAACATAACATATTTCTACTTTGATGTGCCACTTCTAGTGGACGACTCATTAAGGTAGAATAACTTTATATACCATACAAACTGCACACAACCAGATCTACCAACGCATAATGCACCAGATGTTGGGTCTATACAGTTTCTTTCAGTAGAACAAAGAACACAAACACTGATCTGCCAGCAGATCATGATCTATGTTGTTGGAATCAACATATAAGTGAATATAATATCATTGATGCACAGTACTTACTTTGGGTTCATATTTTCCATCCGCAATATTACACCTGTAGATTATACCGGGGGTAAGGAATGAGGTAAATTGGTAAAACATCTGAAATTGAAAAAAGTAATTGACAAATTTCCTAACAGAAATCAAATGAAAGAGATACTTTGTTACAGCAAAGCAAAATACATGTAAATCTATACTCAACAAAAAGGCTCTAAACAGATTGCAGTTCAAAAACAAGGACTGATTATCTATGAGCTGGAGCCTGTTCTTATTAATGAATGCTGGAAAATGATAAGAGAAACTAAACCATCATGGTGGAGCAGTCGTAACAGAAACTAAAACATCATGGTGAAACTGAAGATAGTTCCAGTTGACTGCTAAAACTTTCAGCTCAATAAGTCCGCTAAAGTGAAAACGAGAGTTGTGTCATGAACAGTAGTATGAAGGCTGCCATATTCAATCCATGTTTGGAACTCACACAAAGTTCATTTTAGGCATAAGGCCAAGTCTCAGAGCAAGACAATATATGGAAACCAGTATTGGTTGAGGAAGAACCCAGGAAAAACCCATAAAATGACCCATGGGGAGTTTCTGGCAGGTTTCTTACATATCATCAATGGTCGAGTCTAAGACTGGAACTATTGCAGACATGGACGATATGGCAGTGATCAGTAAAGGTGTGCACTTTAGACCACTCGATCACCTGAGGCCTGGTTGAGTAACAAGCTGGAATGCAAGTACTGAAGACTAACAGGCAAGCACTAAAGATTAGCTCATAATCCTATGAAAGTTGGACAATTTAAGCTCAAAGTATTCATCTACTATGAAGACAGAGCTAGACATAGGCTGTAAGATAAATGGATTATACTTCCCCAAGGTATGGAAATTCAAAAGAATCACTCAACTAATGAAAAAGCACAATGAGGATTGGTATTTCCAAGGCTTATAAAAGAGCACACTTTCCAGGTACAAGCCTGGAAGTACTAACTAACTGATGGATAATTTATCAATTTTTTTTTGCTAAATCAAACCTTAAAATATGGTTAATGTCACTTTTACCTTGGAAGAATTACATTTCCAATGTATTGGATTCTCAAATTGTTATCAAAAGTCAATGTATCTGAAGAAATTATTCAGACAAGAAGGCCAGACTTTTCATGTATTCATACTAGTAGATTCAGACAAGAAGGCCAGACTTTTCATGTATTCATACTAATAGATTCAGACAAGAAGGCCAGACTTTTCATGTATTCATACTAATAGATTCAGACAAGAAGGCCAGACTTTTCATGTATTCATACTAATAGATTCAGATAAGAAGGCCAGGTGTTGCATGTACTGTATTCATACTACTAGATTCAGACAAGAAGGCCAGACATTGCATGTATTAATACTAACAGATTCCAATAAGAAGGCCAGACTTTGCATGCTGACCCCATGATCAATGCATTGTTGTAAAACATGAAACAGCTGAGACAGCGTAATGCAGAATGAATTGTCTTAGGTTCATAATGATTCACCCCAAGCATGAAAAAATTCATGAAGTGGTTTAGTAAAAATAAGCAAATGTAAAGAATCAAAACCCAAGCCATAACAAAAATTTTCAATGACTCTGACCTGCTGCCAATACAACCAAATAAATGATTGCCAAGTCTCGCTTCTCCTGACGTGGACAGGACAATAAAAATTGTTCCAATATCAAAACAGATTAATCTTCATCATTTATTGCCTAAAATACACAAGTCTATGAAATGATACATGATTTCAATTCCTTATTTTGTTCTTAGCATCTCAATGTATCATTTTTTAATACTTTTTTTTCTCCACTATTCTGCATGTCCAAAACTGGGTTAAAAATATGAATTCCAGAGCAGCAATAAAACTCAAACTAGTCACAAATCTTGATGACAAAAGCAAATATTTCATGTCTGATCAAAAATTGGTTTAGAAATACTGACTCAAGAACGGAAACAAGCACAATGAATCAAATGCAAGATCACCTCATTAATATACATGTATCTCACTTATTATGAAACCCATCCATTATTTTGATAATATAAACATAGATTGAAAGTTTGATTGAAATTTGGATGAGAAATATGGCCTTCAGAATAGGAACAAAATCCAATCATCTTGTGAAATAATAAACAACTAATATGCATGGATCTTGCGAATTATTAAGAATTTGATGATATATTCCAAGTCTGATGGAAATAGATCAAAAATATGGACTTCAAATGCTGACAGACAGAAGCTGGATGAAAACTGATGCACAGCACATGTAGGGACATACCATAAGCTAACTCGTGTAATGAAAGCCTCAATGCAAACTTTCTACTTGTGTGACCTTGACCCCAAGGTTAAATGAGCAAGTCAGTGTATCTATGCCTCATAATAATTCATGGCAAATATGATGAAAATGCATTAGAAAATAGATGAAACATTTTAACCGAAACCTTAACCACTGATAATGATGACATTGACAGCAGCAGAAACATGACTGCTTTATCATATTTTCAGACTAAATTCAGTTACACAAAAGTTTGATTACTACCTCTGAGTCTTTTTTCTTCCCTGAGTACCCAACAATGGTCCCCACCTCTAGAGGAAGACTGGTTATTTCTTTTCCTGTCTCCAGCTCATGAATGTATAATTTGTGCTGAAATATTTAAATAAACAAATGACAGAATATTCTAGGAAAAGCAAAATATTCAATTTTTATTTTTCAACAAGTATTTTCAGTATAAAAAACAAACAAGATAACTTCCAGATGATACTTCAGAAAGAGATTTTCTCTTTATTTTCAGAATTCATAATTCATTGAAACTTCAAGTTTTTCTCTCACTGGGAATTTCCAAGGGCATTTTACTGGGGTAGAATTATATCCTCATTACCATGAAGAAAATGTGTATCTTGTAGTAAGTTTGATCTAAAAATGCCCAATTTTACGTTAATATGAATATATGCAAAATCTGTCCTTCTTGTCTGAATCTCTTAGTATGAATATAGCAAATGCCAGGTTGGGGAGTCAAAAATAACTGAATATCAAATGTTTGTTCACTTTGTGCATTTCTAGGCAACAAATGAGAAAGAACTAACAATTTTTTTTAAAATTCTGCATTCACTGCTGTTATTTTAAGGGAAAATAGAAATATTTTTTATGCTGTCTTAAATGACACTGTCAATTAACTCGGCTCATCCTTAAGCACTTCTCTATGGCATAAAAACAGGCTCTGCTTAGATTGCTAAGACACATGCAGTATTGTTTTTCTTGATCACAAAAATTTCCAATTTAGTTCATTTACATGCTGATTTTCACAATTCAAAGGTCTCTGGGCCCTACTTCAGTAATGCCTGGAAAAAAACCAATTTGCTGATTTGGCTAAATCTTACACGGTGATGGTGAAATTTCACAATTTGGGGGTTCTGGGTTCTACTTCAGTAATGGCTGAAAACCCATCTTGTTGATTCAGCTAAATGCTACACAGTGACTGTGATTTTCGTGATTTGAAGGTCTCTGGGCCCCACTTAATTCTGGCGAACACCTTATCACATGTATAAATTAATCTGCTCAGAGAGATTAAACCTGAAAATTTCAGGCAAAGTAATTAATGACAAGCCTTCATCCATTGCGACATGGATGGCACACAGAAAAGGCAAGTTGGAAGAAAAATTATGCCTGCTGGAGTTTCTGATTTCTTTCACGTTGTAATGAAAAATCCTTCAAAATCATAAATGGCATCAAATTTCCTTGGTTCCAATATATATTTTCCTGAAACAGACCTAAGCATATCAGTGCTTAAATACTCTTCTTGGAGTCATAGCTACTCTTCAAGTTTGGAAAACAGAATTAGTCTGCTTCAAGGTGTGATGGTAGGACCAAAGAAGACCTGTCATATATTCAGCTAACATACAATCTAACGTTCATCAATGATGAAGAGGAATAATTTGATCAATTTACGCACAGTATTTAATAAGAAAAAAGTTCCTTCCATGCAAGACCTTTAGACAAAATATTTACAGACCAGAAAGACCTTCTGAAAGTTTCATTCATAATAAAAGTTAACAATCAATGGATTTTTCACAGATCAATGTGCACACCCTATAGTCCCTAACAGTCAAGGATTTCTCCCCTGTTTAAAAATGATCTTCAAAGTCAATTAGAGTCACCAACAAACATAAATACCTTACAAATATCTGTCCTACTCATAGGAAAACCCAGTAGCCAGGCCAAGGGTGATTACCTGTCACACCTAATTACTGTATAACTAACGCTGCAGTCACAAAAAGTAACAGAAAAACTTACTTTCTTATTGCCATAATTAAAATCTGAGAAAGAATATTTACAATACAAGTACCATGAAAAAAAGTACAATGAAAAAAAATTAATGAAAAAAAAAAATTACTAAACAATTTCAAACTTACAGCAAAATGTAATTACATGACTTCAAAATTAACCAATTTCACTTGCAAAAATGAGTTCTTGGTTTGAAGCAAGAAAGAAAAAGATCAGTTACATGTTGGGAAGGGTCCAATTATTTAAGGGATCAATATAGTAAAATATTTCACTTTTAATGATTTTTATTTTTTAAAAATTATGGAGACTGAAGTAGGTTAAAATATCCATCTTAAACAGCATGAGCAGCAGGAAGGCTGAACCCTACAAAGTTGTAGAGACCTTATTTTCGAAAAATAAAGGTTCCTACAGGGGCTGAGAAAAAAGGTCAATAACATAAACCGAACCTCCTAACTTTTATTATTGCCATATAGTTTGAAAAACGGATAATAAATCGTTTGGGTTAGCTCATTTCCGTTACTTTTTGTTGACGTATTTTTTTTTAAGATTTCTATGCGATTCGTTTACTTGCGGGTCACTCAATTTTTGTCGTTCACCCTTCCTGCTGCTACCTTGGTAAAATCAAGGACCAAAGATTTTATCAAGACCTATTCGATATCTAGATCTTGGATCATGTAGATTTATTGTTATAAATCCAAATGGAACAGCTTGTGCTTTTGAAAAGAAGTTTTTAAATTTAATCACGTCCATGTCGCCTGAACACCAAGTATAATAAATATTCTGTAGAGTATAATTATCTACGCCATTAAACACAACCAAAATATTGCAGTTGTCTCTAATTACTTTTGGAATTTGTGTATATCTCTGGGTAACATAAATCACATCCGTGTTTTTATGCCTACCGCGAGAAAATATTCTAGCTGGATTGGATTGCTTGTCCAGCATCACATCATCGTATACTACGAGATTATTAATGAATCCATCTAGGTCATCTACAGATGGAGCTTCATCAATATCGGTTATAAAATCAATAATATCATTTCCGTCTTCGTCCAGTAGTTTTGCATTTTAATTAAAATCTTTAAGTACTTCATAGCATCGTTGATCATCTACAGATGGTGCTACTAAATACAGTTTGTTCCACTTGAGCCATCTCATTATTAGATTGAGCAATAATTGCGTCTTTCCACTTCCAAATGGGCCTATTATAATCATTCTGATAGAATTTGGTAACGCTGGATGGTGCTTTACTGGCTCTTGTTTTCGTGTCGCTGAAAAGTCAATTATATCCATATAATAAATAATATGAGTCTATATTGTGTTCGATGCAGAGCACCTACCGATACCACTGAATTAACGACAATAACAAACAAAAAATAAAAGACGCGCACTTACAGGTAAATGTGTGAAATGTGGCACCAAGAAATATAAATTTATTCCTCTTGCAACAAAGACAGGTGGGGGGGATATTGCTGCTTCGTTAGGAAAATTACCAGGAACTCCATGGGCTAAATACCCCGGTAAGAAACATTTACCCGGATATAATTATTGTGGTCCAGGAACTCGACTTGATATCCGACTCGATAACCAAGATCAACCAAAACCAGGAGAGTATCCAGTAAATAAGATTGATCAAGCATGTCACGTTCATGATGTCGCGTATAAAAGTAATGATTTGCAACAACGACATCTCGCAGATGTGAAATTGATTCACGCATTAAATTCTATACCTAATAAATCTCTCAGAGATAAATTCGCTAGTTTTCTAGTAAAAACCGCTATGAAAGGTAAACTAGTGCTACGGGCTGGCAATTAAATTATATAACTATCATAATGGAATCTGTTTATTATTCCCCGAGAGGGTATTGGAGAGGTAAAGCAGCAATCAGTAAACTTGCTGAAGCAGCAAAAGTTTCACGTAATGTTGTTGCATCATGGTTAGCACGACAGGCAATATGGCAAATCTATCTACCACCACCTAAAAAAATTCATTACGCACATTTTGATGTCAGTATCCCCAATGAAGTTCATCAAGCAGATATTTTGTTTTTACCACATGATACTGTTAAAACACGTGGACGAAAAACACGCACGTACAAATACGCATTGACTGTTGTTGACGTTGCAAGTAGATATAAAGAAGCGGAACCATTATCAACAAAGACAGCATCTGAAGTTGCATCTGCGTTTGAGCGAATTTATCAACGTGGTGGTCTACGATGGCCACAATTATTACAAGTTGATCCTGGCAAAGAATTTCTTGGTGCAGTATTATCTTTGATGAAGCGACATAACGTTAAAATCAGACGAGGACATACTGAAATTCATCGTGATCAAGCAATTGTTGAACGATTTAATCGAACGCTTGCTGAGCGGTTATTTGGATATCAATACGCAAAGGAAATATCTACCGACTTTAAGTCCGGAGAGAGATCTCGCGAATGGGTTGCAAGGTTACCAGGTGTGATATCTGCGCTAAATAATGAAATTACTCGTGCAACTTCCATGAAACCTTCTAATGCAATAACAAAAATATATATACCCCGTAGCGATAACGTACAACGCCGTGAACAACCAGTATTAGGTAATGTAACTGTGAGATATTTATACGAACCAGGGGAGCTTGAGGGTGGGAAAAAAAGAGCTACTGACCCTATCTGGAGCGTGACCACACATACAATTTCTAGCGTAGTTAGATCCACTGGAAGACCTGCCATATACAGACTAGATTCTACTGCCCCTCAGCGTGGATTTGTACGTGAACAATTACAAGTAATTCCTGCAGATACACAATTACCACCACGTTCACTTATGTAAATTAGCACCAGGGCGTCCAGCGCCCCGACGTCCATTACATTCAAGACAGGTCAGCATCACATTTTCACGTGTATGACCAAGATCACTATTAATTCTGTCTACGGTAAATTGTCTTGGATTATTATTCGAATACTGCCATAGCATCTTACAGTTACAGCTTGCACAATGATTATTCTGTAGTTGCTTTAGTGTTATAATAAATTCAATATCAATATCAAAATCACGCTTATTTTTTTTTGTCACATTGTTTATAACCAGCTAATTTTTTCTTTATTACAACATCGTCATTAGTAATTTCCTCAGTTATCACATAATCTATAATAACCCTATGTAGTTGAGTTATTCTTCTAACACGAGATACTGCAAGATAGACTAAGTTTGACCATTCGATATGATCATCTACAATCCAGATATTTGTATCAGAGATAGTTAATCCCTGTGACGAATGAATCGTTATAGCGTATCCTAACATCCACGGTGATTTTTCCATGTTCAATGCGCTTTCAACAACATCAATGGCAACCAAAACAATGTCATTCAGTACAAGATTTTGTACTCGGACATTTTCAGCGTCTCCACCTGGTATTTCAACTTCAATATTTTGTTGTCTGGTATCTACTGGGCGATAGCACAAAGGTACAGGTAACGTTGGAAACTTTTCTTTATGTAACGTAAATAATTTCTTTCCAGTTCATCACGAACTATCTTTCTACTTGCGACTATCAAATCAGTAGGTTTCCATAAAATCCAAAAATCATTCATAGTTGTCTCTGGAATTACTTTACGCATTATCTCACATTGTATTTTATCTGGCTGTAGTCTGATTAATCTTTTAAACTCTTTCAGCAGCTCATCAATAGCTCTATGGTCATCATGTATTTCTTCATAATAATCTACATTATTCTTTAGCCATTCATGTGGAGATTGTCCAACAAAGGGTGGTGGTTGACCATTATCACCACACATAATCACCGCAGTATTCTTTGTCAATAACCATTCAAGAAATGTTTTTAGTGTTTCTAACGACACCGTGCATATCTCGTCCCAAATAATATACTTAGGTATATATTTTTCACCCATCCGCGATGGAGTCCACGTGTCTCCGCACCATCTAAAGAAACTATGATATGTACATGATTTTACTCCTCGTTCTTTTATTTCTCTAGCAAGTTTATGTGTAGGTGTCCAAACAATTATATCTGAACTATTATTCATAAATAAATTAATCGCACGAGTTGTTTTACCTGACCCTCCACACCCATTAAGATAAACAGTCTTATGTCTAGCCACAGGATCGTACACAGATGGTACAAATGACTTTGATGTTTGATTATTATTTCTGTAATATATTTCCTTAATTTCAACATCGGCAGATTCAGAATAACTAAGTATATTTTCTTGTTTTATCCTCCACGTCCCACATTCACCATTACCGAGTTTTAATAAATCCTTATATTTTTTATGTATATAAAATGAATCCGTAGCGACTCTGACAGCGTGACGAGGAAATTTATTTATCATCGATAGTAGGTTTATCGAAACATAAGCTAACATCAAAGATCTTAAATGAGTAAATTGTGGTGAGTCGCCATCAAGATAGCTCACAATGGTACCTAGTTTTGTTCCATCTGATAAATAAGCATTACATCTGTTTATAAATATATTTTTCTCCGTTGTATCAGCGATTATAAAATCTAGTTCAGCGTCGTCCATAATCAATCTTGTACAATGCCGTTTATAATCGTATGAACCACCTTGAGTGAACTTACCGATTATCTTTCTACCAAGATCTTTTGCAAGTTTTTCATCGTACTCGTTCCTGCATTTACTTATTTTAATGACATGATCTTCATCAATATCAGGGAATTCTTTCCTGGCATCATCGACACTAAATCTATCTGGTTCTGGTAACCAAACTTGCTTCTGTGAACTATACGATATAATTGCTTCAGTTACCCTCAACGATATTAAAAATCCAGCATCAAGCATATACCGCAATAGTACTATCGGAACCCAACATTTTTCTGAAAAATGTCTTCCAAACCAAACATATGTAATCGCATGGAGACCCTCTTTAAAACTCGAATGATTCTACGTGAGCAAATCCTGTTAGGTCAACATCTGGTCCTTCCATGGGAAGGGGTCCGTTTATCGCAACCCTGGTCATGTCATGTGTAGGATGTCCGAATCTCTTAAAGTATTTAAAACATTCTCCATATCCAAGAAAACTCCCAGGATAACATGCAGCCATATCAACTGAGATAACATCATTATAATCGTATTTGGTATTCCATAATCCACCGTGTCCATATTCTATACAACTTTTTTTGATATCTTCAAGGAATTCTGATCGTGTCGTTTTCCATGAATTTTTCTCCTGAGCGAAATGAACAGCGACTGACGGAACAGTAAAACAATTATTCAATAATTGTCTAACTATGACATCATCAGAAGTATATTTCAGTGCAAGATGTTCCATTTCCTCATGGAGAGATTCTGTACGATAAATATCACCGTTAGGCCGTACAAACTGATCGTAATCGTATTCTGAACTTTGAAATAACCAAACAGACACAGGGTCACTTTTACTTATATTTCTGATAAAATCAAATATATCACCATCATAAAACTTAACTTTTCTATCTCGTGGAAATATCATTACAGCATTAGTCCATGCATGTGCATTATGATCAACGATTGTTATAGGGTTTCCATTTTTATATATTTTGGTTCGTATAATATCTCTCCGGTTAGTGTTTTTACTGTTATTGGAAATCTTAATAATTTTTCTAGTTCAGCAACATCCTTAATAGATGCACCAGCATCTTTAACCGTTTCTGCCCATGTGTTTATTTTTTTATGTCTTAAATCTGTTAAGCCATTACCACGTATCACATTTGTAAAATGTTCTGTAACTCGTTCAGCTACACAGTTTATTCTTGATATTTTCATCGGCTTGAGATCCGCAACATTAGGTTTATCATTTAACGAATATATTGCGTAGACAACTGCAGTCGCTGGATAATCTTGTACATAGTAAGGTTTATCAATGCCAGTAAGTATTCCAGGTTTGGATCTGTTATTTAAGAGAACAATATTACCCCCGGACTGCACACAGACTGGATCACGCTTATCACGAATAATCCAGATATCGTCATCTGTCTCTACAATAAACTTTATTAAAATGAAATATTTTTGATTATCAAGGTGATTAATAATTACTTTTCCTCGTTTGTCGTTCATCATATTAACGATATGTCCTATCCTGAAAGTTGACCATACATGAGCAGCGCCATCATTACGAAATTCCCTTTTGGCTTCACGGATACGTTTAGCTATATCCGCATTTGTTAAAGCTAGATCTTGCATCGAAACACTAAATTTATATTCTGGTAGTCTGTCAAGGTCAAATCTAGCAGGGGAAGGTTCAATAACGGATAATTCCTCCATATAATTAAAACAAATATTTAAATTAAAATTTTAGTATATATATAATGATTGAAACCAGGAACAAGTGTATTTGGCTTAAACTTGGTCATATCTCTTATTGTGATAAACCATGTATAAATGAATACTGCGGAAATCACATGCAAAGTATCACAAATGGAAGTACAGGACCAAAACCATGTGTGCAATGCGGTGTTGGAGTCAGAGGAAAAACACAGTTATGTCTAAAATGTGGCGGAAAAAAATACAGGGAATTAAAACGATATTATGACAAAAAAAATACCTTGTCAGGTAAATATCCTATAAAAACCATAGAGGATTATCTGACCAGATTTCAGAATAATGATTTAAACAAATAATATTATTATATAAATAGAGCAAACAGAATTTGTAGCACATCCGATCATCAAAAATTATGAAGCGTCTCGTGATGGCGTGATCAGAAACTGTTGATCAAAAAAACCAGTCGGTAATGTTGATAAATTTGGTTATTTTAGATTCAGTGTTAGTAGAAATAAAAAATATTTCTCACATAGGTTCATCTTTGAATGTTATTTTGGATTGATTAAAAACGGACTTGTAGTTGACCACTTTGATGGAGATCCCCAGAATAATAATTTATCTAATCTGCAAGTTATAACACAGAGTCAGAATTCTAGACGTGGAAATACTGGAAGGTGTAAAGTATTCGTAAAGTGAGCTATTAAATCCATAAATACAGAAACAAACCAAGAAATGACCTTCCCATCAATGAATGCGGCTGCCAGATATTTTGATATACATCCACGATCGGTACAATTTGTCGCAAATAAAACATACAAATCTGCATTTTCGAAAACATATAATCAGCGGATAGTATTTGAATATATCTAACTCTGTCTTCCTAACAAAAAACAGATAGTTCTACTATCAATTTTGCCAAGGTTTTTGTTTAGCCATAATTACAGTCAAGGGTCCACCTTCACCGTCGCTGCTCTCAGCGTCATTATCATTTTTGACAGAATCAGATAGCATAATCTTTCTTAATTGCATTACACGATTGTCCACGATCTTTTTTCTTTCGTACTCGTGAGACAGTTCGGATTTAACCTTTTCGATTGACTGTACAAGAGGTGCAAATAGCTTTACCTGATTGTCGTTTACCATAGCTAGTGATTCAAGCATAGATTGATAAATTAATTTTATAAATCTGTAGTTTGAAGATAGTGTATATTTATTTTCAAATTTTCTCTGTTGCAGTGATTCAAAATCGCACATAATTTTCTGAGGGTCGAGATTATCAGATATTTTTATTCCGTTATTTTTTAGTTTTTTAATAGCACAGATAATATCATTGATGTTTTCATGGTTCATTATATATATATTTATATATTTAAAATAAAAAAATATTAGCCCCCATGACTTTTTTTTGTCAGGGAGCTGTTTTTGTGTGATATATGGTTATGAAATATATACAGATGGTTTATGATTTTGATTTCAGCACAACATATATTATATGGTTCAGATGGTTTATGATTTTGATTTTGATTTTGGACGGCACAAACATATAGATGATTCTATGAACATGAAATATATACAAATGGTGATGACGGGGGAATCTTGTCTACGTCCAACAGATTTTGTACACTCTCCCCCCATACAAAACCCCGGGGAGTGTAAAAGGTACACCCCTCAAGGGTGTATGGTAGGAGAGTGTATTTTGTCTGTTGTGGATTTCGAGGAAATGCTCCGGGTTCCCCCAATTAAATAGCATCAGTCGCCAAATGCAAGATAATATCTTTAGCATTTTTGGAGACTCGAACACGCGAGAGTCTGTAGAGCTTCGATCTACGTCCAACCGTCTTACCATTTCGGCCATCGTTCTCTTATCAATAATACAGTTGAATTTAAGTATATAAAATATTTGCGCTGTCTCACAGGACTTGTATTACTAATGTAGCGTGAATTTACTTTAATTTTTCAAAATTAATAAAATAATCCACGTATGAGTTATCGTTCGTTAAGGTCAAAATACGTTAGAGCTAAAAATAACTCTACGTACTTGGTATATAAAACTGACGTGAGTTTAAGGTTATTAGAGTCAAATTATTCCTCTCTGTTACAAATTGCTGCTTCACTAACAGCGATGCTTACAGAAAACAGATAGATCACTAAATAATTAACGAAAAACGATATATATCGTGTCCATACGGTGACTGAAATATTTCTATAGATAACATGTATTACAAAGAAGATAATCGTTTATTGCTCTACAGAGAGAGACAGAGCAGAGTTATCGCGCTTCATTATATGATCAATTACAGTGAAAAAAATAATTTTTATCTGTGTTTTTGAGAGAAATGTATATAGAGACTTGCCAAGTGTTACAATTTAGACCCTCTCTCTCAAGTTATTGACAAAATTAAGCTAGAATTATCGCATGAATACGAACAGAAAAAGATTATAAACTTTCGTATAAGACAGTTAAGAGAGTATTGTGATAATGGCTAAACAAAACCCCTGGCAAAACTGAAAAGTTTATTTATTTATTTATATTCTATCTTTGATAGACATCAGATTGAATAAAATAACTATTATGTTTGTGTTTTGTGATATCATCGCACTTTCTGCAAACAAGCATCAGAATGACACAATAACTATTCTATCTTTTATCAGAATAACAAACAACTATTCTGACCCGATATTTTTTTTTGTTCTATGATGACGCATTGTGATAAAAACGCATTATGAGCGTACATACAGATTTATATTTAGTTCTTCATTTCTTGTGTCCAGAATGCGATTGTTTTGGTCTGTAAGTTTAAAGTGTATCCTTGATAGTAACGGATTATGAACTCGCAGGTACACGGGGTTAATTGGCTCTGATACAATTAACCAACCTGGTGGAGCTAATGGACTAAAACTGTATAATATGTACCCTTGCTGGGCCTGGTTAGACTTAGAAAGATCTACCTGATAGCTACCTTCAATAACATCGCATACCAGATTGACTGCAATTGTTGTTGTTATGTTTACAATACCTGGCGATATATGACGTCCGGCACCAAAAGGGTTGTTATTGTGTTTTAGTATAACCGGTGGTGGGGCTATTTTTCTCCATGATTCAATTATTCTCGGATAATATTCTTCAATAAGATCATTTAATGATTTCTTCATTTCAGCGTTATTTAAATCTGGTATAATAAATGTTTGTAAATCTTTTTCTGTTATTTTGTAATGATTAAGAAATAAATAATTCGTTTTTAGATTTGAGTGTTCACTTCTAACAAAATCAGTTGCAGCGTTTTTAATGCTTCGATTGGCGATGTACAAATCGAATAAGATACCATTTAAGTGTTTTATTGACTCGATTATTTGCTGCTTTACGTTATCATCATAATGTTGTGATAATGAAATAAGTAAATTTCTTAAATCATTAAATGTTTTATCGTATTCAGGCTTAAGAGTATTTAAAAATTCTTTAAAAAATTCTTCATCAACAATCTCTCTATGAGTCTGCATCCGCGTGTCTACGATAACAGTAAGTACTGATCTATTTATCCTGGGAATCAATTTACCATCAAAATCAGAAAAGTAATATATATTACGTGATGGATAATACTCAAATATTAAGTTCCATGGATGTTTTTTTCGATATTCTGGATCTTTAATGAATTTTTCTTCACTTGTTTTAAATTCATTTTTAGTTGGTTCTGAAACTCCATTATAAATAGGTGCAACTTCAGGCCATCCTAACACTGATCTGATCGAACTTTGATAAATATCTACGAGGTAATCAGGAGAATTTATTTCAATCACCGCTGATAGTGTTGGTTCATAGGCAGTAATCGCTATTTTGGATTCTTCCCCTGTGATAGATTTAATTCTGCGTTGGAACTCATCATTAATCTCATCTATTTGATAACTGCCCGTTGTAATTCCAACAACTTGCCAATCAGGACTACCGTCAGGTTTATTCTTATTCGCAAATACCAGTGAATTATTTGCTGGTTGTCCACCAAATGGTTTTGACCTAATATTAGGCCAACTATGATAAACTCGAAGCTGCGCTAATGCTATTTCCTTTGCTGGAATTGCAGTCGGAAAATTAACGCTAAATTCAGGATTGGTTGAACTTAATGATATCATAGTAGTTTTTGACGGCGTTGTATTAGCTACGATCTGCTGTAATAATTCTAACGATGACATTATTTAAAATACTCCTTATTTAATTATTATTTTAATAGAGCGGAAATTCAACCCTTCACTTTATCATTAGAATCCACTTTGAACGCCTCATGATAAGTTTCCAATATCGTTGCAAACTCCTCATCGGATATTTTACCATCGCTGAGGTACGCCGAAAGATACGATAATAGTTTAGAATAAGATGCTGTTGCTGTGTGCAATTTCATTATGTATTCGTTTAGTTTATCATTTGTACACGTAGATATTTTCTTAGCGATAATACTGAAAATACCTGCGCATGTTGTTGCCGTTGAAACTATAATTGTTACAACTGCAGGCGCTGTCATCGTTATTGTTGATAGTAATAATCCAGTTCCAGCAATAACAGCAGAAACCGAGTATACCATTATATCAATAACAACCATACGTCGCCGATATTTTTTTTTACCTTTATCGTGTAATCGTCGATGATATTTTTTAGTTTGGTTTGACACTCACATGCTTGAGCG
>JAECUM010060274.1:0-14902 GCA_016617855.1 Megalonaias nervosa
CTACAGTTTCTGCTCCCTCTTCCTCCACTGTCAAAGTCATCGACGAACACTTAGATCGTGCTAGTTGGGAGGCCTTGTATCTTCGCCATCCCTTTAACATGCTCATTGCCGGACCTAGCGGTTCAGGCAAAACCGAATTTGTCAAACGTTTGATCGAACATAAACATCATTTGGTCGATCTTCCACCTCAACGCATCGTGTGGTGTTACAAAGAGTGGCAATCGGCGTACAGCCTTCTGCGAAAAAGTCAAGGCAATTCCATCGTCTTTGTGGAAGGCATTCCTGGCGTAGACGACGGGATCGTGTCTTGCCCTATTCAAACCCATTTGGTTATTTTTGACGAAATGTTAGGAGAAGACGAAGAAGAAATTAACTCTGGTTTACGCGCAAAGGGCATCATCGTAATGCCAGTGTCATTTACATCACTCAAAATTTGTTTCAACAAAGTAAAGCTCATCGTACTATCAGTCTCAGTGCTCATTACGTGGTGTTGTTTAAAAGCCCTAGAGATAAATCGCAAGTGCAAGTCTTAGCCAAACAGTTAGGAACGTCTTGGATGACTCATGCGTACGACGATGCCACTCAAACCCCACACGCTTATTTACTCGTGGATTTAAAACCCACTACCCCCGATTATTTACGATTTCGTACCCATCTGTTTCAGCACTGGTGCCAAGACGGAGGGCCTGTTGTGTGTACACATCCCCGTCGTCGACTTAACAACAACCACAACCACCAAAAAGATCTATAAAAACATCGGTCACTTGGGGTCTGTCTCACACATCATCAACGTGACGTCCCTTCAGTCTCATCTTCCCGTCAAATTGATTCGTGCCTTGTACGGCATCAGTCGCGAAAAACATCCACAAATACGTGCTCGTGTCTTAGAAGCTAGTCTTAAAGAGGTCTTACGATGGTTTATGGCGACAGCACGTCAATTACTGCAAGGCATCATTCACATCCCACATCAAACCAAACGTTTTTTTGACAGAAACAAAGTAGCCTTGACGCAACTGGCCGATCCTCGCACTGACACTCAAACCAAAAAGCAAATAATTTTGAAACCTGGAGGTAGCGGTTCTCTAGGAGATGTCATCATTCGTTCCCTCTTAAAATGTGATCCTAATGCTCCCAAAGTCCTGCCCAAGAAAAAATCCACTCCCCGACGTACCCAAAAGAAAAAAGAAAAAGAGTAACGGTGTCAAGACCAGGTCACAACCTCAGAAAAAGAAACAGAAAAGCCCACAGAAAACAGCTTCTCCCCGCAAGAGAGGTACTGCCGCCAGGACGCAACCTTACATTCGCAAACCACGATATGCCACAACAACGGTGAATGCGTCTCCAGTAACCTCAACATCTCCCACTTCTCCGTTGCTGGTGATGCCTGCCAAACCCGATTTGACACGTGTCTTTCCTAATTTGATGAAACATTGGAAACCCGTGTCTCCAAAAACGTCTCCTCCAGCGGTGACACCCTCTTCCTCTTTAGCGGCAGTGGCCGTTCTCACAAAGTATCTTCCCCCAAAATCAAAGTCCAAGAGAGATCGGGTGTGTTAAAGAGTTTACTGGATTTGTCCAAGGAAGAATTGTCCCGATTGAGTCCGTTGCGAACCCCTCCGCGTCGTGTGATGCCTGCCATGAAAATGATACGACAAGCCGACAATCAATGGCGACGCATTCCAGCATAAAAAAGACCCGAGGAAAACTATAGGGGTCAGTGTTTTTGTGCTCCTGAACGTCCAAAGATGTCCCCTCAAAGAAGTGCACACCGTCACCATCGTCCTTCATCTATCCAAAAAGGAAAAGGAAAAAGAAAAGGACAGTCTCGTCATCCGAAAAAACGCATCGCCAGGCATCGACGTCACCCTCTGAAAAGACACACTCGTGCAAAGAAAAGGAGAAGCAACCAACGGGGAGGTATCTTTGGCTCTTTATTTCAAATGGAAAAGTTAGTAGATAATTTTGCTACAAAGTTAAAGGACAAGCTGCAAAAGAAACAATAAGATAAAAGGGCGAATGTCGAGCCATGGACTTCAGTGTATTTTGTGCACCAAAAGATGTTCCCTCATCGTCGTTCTCCTGTCCAGAAAGGAGAACGAAAAAGACAGTCTCGTCATCCGAAAAAGCGCTTAGCCAAACATCGACGTCACCCCCAGAAAAGACACACTCGTCCAAAAAAAAAGAGGAGCTACCAAAGAGGAGGATTCTTTGGCGATTTTGGAAAACACATCGTCACCTTTATGACGAAGCGATAGTCCCAAAAAAACGATAAAAGGCCGTGTGACAAGTCATCGACCTTAGTGCATTTTTTGGTGCGTGCCACGGAATCAACCAACCAAGAGAGATGTCACCCCCCAAAGGACATTCCTCTTCTAACCCCAAAGGAAAGAAAAGGAAAGTACTGCCACCTCGTTTAGTCAAACATTGGGACATGTTGTCCGTCCTGTCCAAAGCTTCTCCACCCATGCGAAAAAAACTCATTCAAACTGCCTCCAAAGACGTCATTGATACCGTGAGCGAATGTTGTCTGAATGTCTTGAAAGGAACGAGACTAAACACCAGAAAAAATGCTTTGCCAAACGTTGACACGTTCTTCGCCAATTGGCCCAAAAGAAAATATCCATTCGTCAAAAGAAAAAGATGTTGGTGCAACGCGGAGGAATTTTTCCCCTGTTAGGACTTCTTACCAATGTAATAGCGAAACCTATGTTGAGTATGTTGGGAAGAGTTTTACCCGCCATAGCTCCAATGTAAAAGGGTCAAGAAGATAAAAGGGACCTCTGGAGTCAAAAGATCTCAGACGTGATCCTTGAAATCCAATGGAAGGACGAAAACTGGCTTTAGTGCCTTACAAACGATGGATGGAATACCATCGTTGGCAAGAACAACGTACCCCACATTTACCTCCCAATCCTCATTTGACCGAGATGTCCCAGTTACAACACGAATTTCAATCATTGATGGATCGCAGCGATTTGGCAGAAACGGAAAATCGCAACGGTACGGTCATCTGTTGCAACGACTGCAACTCTTTCACCAGAAAGCTTTAGACGAAACAGCTCTACCCACTATGAAAGATTTTAAGACCCTAATGAAAAGTTCACCACCACCGAGAGCGGTCAAGACAGATGCAGCACCACGGATGTCTGAGGAAGAAGAGGCAAGAGAAGTTTTTCAAACACCGTCAGCAGCTCCCATCCCTAGTAAGATTGCAGCGTCCTTGTTGACCCCTTCCCCTACACCACAACGAGAAGAACTTAAAGCTTCGGTTAAAAAGATGATGTCCACTTCACATTCAACAGAAGTGAAAAAGAAAGAAGGGAAAGTAGAAATAAAAAAGAAAAGAAGACCAAAGCCATTCCAGTACCGCTACCACCACCACCACTACCACTAAAACCACCTTCGACTTCCACTCCCGTGGCACATCGGACACGTAAAGCCGTTTCTAAACCACTTCAGAGTACCATCAGCGAAGAGTGGATCACTTATTAAGAGATGGAAAAGGTGTTAGCCAGCATTTACTACAATCCATCCCATCCTGCAGGTTACGGAGGAGTTCAGAAATTCTATCGTGCTGCCAAAACTCGACTGAAGAGTGTCCGTTTAGGTCAAGTGCAACCCTGGTTACAAGAACATGCCACGTACACCTTACACAAACCCATTCGACGAAAATTTTCCAGAAGTCGCACCCGAGTGGAGGGCATCGATCATCAATGGCAAGCCGATTTAGCCGATGTCTCTCATTTGGCCACCTACAATCGTGGTTACAAATATTTGTTTTGTGTCATCGACGTCTTTTCTAAATTTTCTTGGGTCGTGCCATTGACTTCCAAATCGAGCAGTGAGTTAGTGCGAGCCCTCCAACTGGTGTTGAAACAAAGTGGACGTCACCCTCTTCGATGGCAAACCGACAAAGGCACCGAATTTCTGAACCAAGCTTTCCAGAAAGAATTGAAGAAACGTGACATTCATTTTTTCACCACCGAGAATCCCGAAACCAAAGCCAGTATCGTGGAACGTTTTCAACGCACCTTGAAAGAACGCATTTGGAAATAATTTACACATCAACACACTCTCAAGTACATCGATGTCTTGCCACATCTAGTCCAAGCGTGCAACCAATCTTACCATCGGAGCATCGGACGTGCTCCCTCAAAAAGTGACTTCCGACAACGATGTGACCGTCTTCGAGCGCCTGTTTGGTACGTCCCCGACAGTAACTGTCCCAAAGAAAGGTGGAGTGTTGGCAGCAGGAGATTGGGTGCGCATTGGGAAAACCAAACGCACTTTCGGCAAAGGTTACTTACCCAACTGGACCACCGAATTGTTTCGTTTCACTGAACGTGTGCGTGGCCGTCATCCTCCCGTCTATAAATTGGAAGACATGAACGGGGAAATGTTAAAAGGAACGTTTTACTTGCCCGAGTTACAACGTGTGACCAAAAAAGAAGACGACGTGTACGAGATCGAAAGCATTCTCGATCGAAGAACCCAAAAAGTGGGAAAACGATGTGTCAAAGAAGTCAAAGTACGTTTGAAAGGATATCCTCCCAGTTTTGACTCTTGGATCGACGCTTCGCAACTCATCGACTATAAAAAGAAGTGACCATCATGCCCTTCAACACAGCCTCAGCTACTGCAGTGGCCACTCCTTCCCTCAGTTCTTCTCTGCAAGATCAGAAAAGCAACTCTTGTGGGTGTGGTGTGGAGAACGTGTGCCTAAAAGGGAAATCGTCTTTTTCTGCCAAATCTTTGAGGTGTATTGTGTCATCGGTGCTGCCATTGCCAATTTGAGTTTGCAAGAAGGAGGCAAATAATTGTTGACCATTTTACTCAGCAGTTGCATTGGTTACCTTTTTCCCAATCCGTCTCTGAAGTATTCCTCTAACGGGAACAACAACGAGAGTCTTGCGTCCAACGTCAGTCCCGCTTCCAACAGTCACCCTAACCATCCTCTTTTAGACACTCCTCTGACTTCCAGCGACCCCTCGGACACTAGAACTCTGGAATTATGAACAACCAATTTTACTTAACGTTACCCAGTGACAGTTCTATGGAGGTGTTTCCCAAGAACACCTTATGCTCTCACATGGCCAAATTACCTCAGGCCATCCAATTGGATCAAGAAGCCCATTGGGAAGTGGCTTTAGTGGAAATGATTCACCCTACACAAATCAAAAACATCGAAAATCAAAACACTTTTACGGTAGAAGTTCATGACGAGCAAGTGCAACAACACTTGCATGAACGCGCCAGTGTAGGTGACTCTATGAAATCACAAGACCCGAAAACTAAACGGATCACTTATCGGTTGAAATTGCCCCAGGCTATTATTTTAGTGGTCAACATTTGGTGAACGCCATTGCTGACAGGTTCAATGCCATGTTTGGTAAAGTCTTGGAGAAAACCAGAAGAAGTGTCACGATTGAATACCACAAAATAGCTCGTCGCCTACTAATCAAATTTTCAGAGAACAAAGTATTGGCCATTACATTTTGTCCTGAATTGTATGACATTTTGGGTGGAGACCCCAAATTGATCAAGATTACAAACGAAATACCAGCCATGACCAGTAACTCGGCTTTTGCGAAATATTTTAGATTCCCTGTAGAAATGAACCAAGGACTGAATTTGATCTTTGTGTACTCCGATGTGGCGGAGTACAACGTGGTGGGACACACCTCCGTACCGTTACTGCGTGTCATTCCATTCAAAGTGGATTCTGCCACGAATGCTGACGAGGAAGGTGGAAACACCTATCACGTTCACCGCGAATTTGTACATCCTCACTATTTACCCGTCAGTAAGTCGTATTTCGACACTGTCAACATTACTATAAAAGGAGATCTGGGACAAAATATTCCATTCACCAAAGGGAAAGTCACAGTGAAACTCCATTTTCGAAAAGATTACTCTAACCCTTTGTCAGTCATGTATCCTGTGTACCAAGGAGTCGCTCGACAGCGAGGACATGGTTTAGGAGATATGCTAAAATCAGCCTTTCGTTCGGTGGCGCCCGTTTTGAAACCGATGGTAACACTGGGATTGCACGCCTTGAAAGATGCCGCGTTGACGCAAGGTAAAGCATTTCTCCAAAATGTCATCATTGACAAACAAAATCCTAAATAAGCTTTCTTGAGAGCAGGCAAAAATGTCTTGCTTCAAACAGGAAAAGACATTTTGGGCCGACGAGAAACTCCTATCAATGCCCTGGGCGCTGCAGAGTCAGGCATTCCTGCTTCCCTGACGCCACAGCAAGGACAAGGCAGAAAAAGAAGACGAAAACACCCCTTCAGAGGACTTCACACCCCTAGAGCTAGAAAGACTAAGAAAAGAAAAACCGTCCGAGACTTAGACGTTTTTGATTATTAAAAAATAAAGAAAATGATGCACCGAGAGTCTTGCGCTTGTTCCAAGTCGGAACTGGATCTGTTTGCCATGCCACCCAGCATGATGACGATGCAAGAATCCCAATGGGTCGAATTTCATCCCGTCTCCTCTTTGACGGATTCAACTCCCATTGAGTTTGAAATCAAAGGACAACCCGCACATTACAACGATCTGAATAGCAGTTACTTGTACCTGAAACTCAAAGTGATCAAAACCGACAACACCAATCCGGGTGCCGATGCCAGAGTAGCTCCCGTCAACAATTTAATGCATTCCTTGCTCAGCGAAGTGGATTTGTACTTGAATAACAAACTGGTCAGCAGTAGCATGGATACTTACCCTTACCGAGCGTACCTGGAAAATCTCTGGACGTACGGAAAAGAGGCCAAGAACACTCATCTGGATGCTTGCGTGGTATGGAAACCTGACATAGCAGGTGAGGACACGTTTACCGACACAGCCCTGATAGGAGATGACAATCCTGACAATGTGGGTTTTAACGACCGTCGAAAGAAAATCCTGCAAGGTCGTAATTTAGAACTGATGGATCGTTTGCATTTGGACATGTGTTTGCAAGACAAGTATTTGCTCAACTGAGTGGATATTCGCCTGAGACTAAATCGAAGAAGTGTCGCTTTCCATTTGATGGCTCATGCCAACGAGTACAAAACCATCATCCAGGAAGCTAGACTTTACGTGCGACGCGTAGAAGTGTTAAAGCGGAAAACGACATCAGTCACACATTGAGCAGAACGACCGCCAAGTATCCGATACGACGCATAGAAATGAAAACACTCACCATTGCTGCAGCACTCCGATCTATGATCGAAGATCATCTGTTCCAAGGACAGTTACCCAAACGTTTAATCGTTGGCATCGTCAGTAATGCAGCCCTCAACGGAGCCCACGATCAAAATCCTTTCCAGTTTAAGCACTACAGAGTGGCCAAGATCGAAGTCAGCCGCGATGGCAAGACCTTGTGTGCGAGACCCTTCGAACCTAACTTTGTCCAGAAGAATTACTTGAGATCGTACTTGTCCCTGTACGAAGCTACCGGACAACTAGGAACCAACACCAATCACGGTATTTCGTACGAAGATTATGTAGGAGGTTACACTTAGTGGGCTTTGATATCACTTCAGATCAAGACAGCGACGAGAGACATTTCTACCCTATAAAATCCGGTCAACTGCGTGTGGGACTTCAGTTTGCAGAAGCTCTCACAGAGACGGTCAACGTCATTTTGTATGCCGAATTCGATAATACCATAGAAATCAACAGTTTGAGAGAAGTCATTCTAGACTATTAGAAACTATGGAAGAGACTTATCCCTCTTTGAACGGTAGAGAATCTCTGGAAATGGAATGGGAGGATACCGTGAAAGCAGTACCCCAAGACCAAGACGAAGGCGACGTAGTGGTCACGTCCATATGGCCAGAACAAGAACAACATTTAGCGTCCTGTTTTGCGAAACACCTGGCGGATAAAATTACGGAATTGAGTAAGAAAGATTGCTATGGATGTCAAAACGATCATCACAGTCAAATTCAACACGATAAATGTCTGATGATGAGTCAAAGAGAAAAATTGGACGAGTATCTGGACGACGCTTGGAGTCTCACCTCGGAAGAAGTGGTGTTGCATGAGTGGTTTAAAGGCTTGCGTGATCATTCCTGCCCTCCATTGACTACTCTGGAGATCTATCGCATCGAATATCTCTGAGCCCAAAGTGCAGAGACGAAGCAAAGAAACGGTTACTTGTCAGAGATTTTCAAGCAAAAAGTCAGAATTGAATTGATGACTTATCATTACCTGTGAAAAAAAACCTCCCAACAAAACAAAAAAGGATACCTGGGAACTTTATTACCTTTTGAACAACAGTTCGTACACTGCTTCTTGGAACCCTGTCGTGTGCACTAAGGATGAACTACCTCATCGCAAACCTTAAGACCATCAAGCTTATGTCATCAACACGGACGACAGTCATCTCCCAGGAACTCACTGGGTCGCCGTCTACTTCCCTCAAGAGGATTGTGTGGAATATTTTGATTCGTATGGATTACCCCCTTTGGAAGACGACATCATTGACTTTATGAGAAGAAATGCCCAGACGACACGATACAGTAATGTGAAATTACAAGGCAGAGATTCCATGGTGTGTGGACAATATTGTGTGTATTTTCTTCATCAACGTAGTCTTGGATATCCTTTAGAACATTTAGTGACTTATTTTGATCGTCACTTTTCTAGAAACGATGAGAAAGTAGATCGATAGTTTTGTGACCATTATGGCTATCTTTTGTATTTAGCTAGGAAATGTAGTGTACATCAATGGCCTCATGACTTACATCAGTGGAAATCTCACATGATTTCACAACGTTGTCAAC
This sequence comes from Megalonaias nervosa, assembly GCA_016617855.1. Lineage (NCBI taxonomy): Eukaryota > Metazoa > Mollusca > Bivalvia > Unionida > Unionidae > Megalonaias > Megalonaias nervosa. Next base: position 8,778 of record JAECUM010060274.1, read on the forward strand.
CTTGTCAAAAAAAAGTTTGTTTAATGTTATTGTTAATTGTTAGTAGTTAATTGTTTATTGAATAAAATGTTGTGTTTTGAAAAAAATGTGTCTGACGTTTGTTTTCAAAAAAGACTGAGAATATATACTCTTTGACTTCTCTCGATCCCTCACTATGACATTAGCTATCATAACGTTTCGACCCCCAAAAAACCCTTGTAGGGATGTTTTCTATCGCGTCCGCGTTTGAACCATATATAGCAGGGCAGTCTCCAGTCTGGCCATCCATGGTTGACTCGTCTACATATGACTAGCCAAGCTGAACGAAGCTAACGTGAATTTACATCGTGTCAGGCTAAACCTGATACTGAAGTCTGAAGAGATAGAGAATGTCAGGATGTTATCAATAGCCCCAGACCTAGTAGAAGAGGTCTTCAGAGAGGAAATCAAGAAAGAACAAGAAGAATGGACAGAGAAGTACAGACTTCAGAAGCAGAGAGAACAGCAACAACAACAGCAGCATCAACAGCAGCAGCAAGAACCAGACAGAGGTTTTGTCGACTGTCGTGTGGACACCAAAGAGTTCTCCTTCTCTTTCCGCAGAAGCAGACCGTATCGTATAGGAAAGCCTGCCGACAGACGGGGACGCAATCTTAGACAGTAAAAAAGATTGCCATCACTCCCCGTCAACAAAAACAGCCCTTTTCAGGGCTACTCCAATACTCTCGAAAAGACATACTAATTCAACTGCCCAAAAAATTTGTGTATTTGCATGTTTAAAAAAATAAAAATAGAAGTGTATCTATAAGCACTTCGTTTCTTTTGTCAGTAGAAACAAATCCACACATCGTTCCTATGTCTTGTCGAATCGTGCATGTCTGTGTTTGTAAGTAAAAAAAGTCAACGTGAGTGTTTCTTTTAGGTCCGCGCGTTTGATATGATGGTAAGTTTTGGTGTCAGAGGATGTTTACCTTCACGTCCGTGCTTCAGGTATATAAAGCGGCGCTATCGTCAGTCTGGCTACCCATCGTTGACTCGTCAACATTGAAAATGAGTAACAGAATTGCAAAGTTACTTGAACTTCACATGCACCTGGAGTATGCCAGGCGGCTGCTAGACAAACTGGCTATGGAGGCCGTAGCGGAGGAAGCCAGGATAGAAGAGGAAGAGAGGAAGAGTAAGAAAGAAGAGGAAAAGGAAATGAAGAGAGGGACCCTGCCTCACCTCATAATGAGACCTGTGTGTGAGGTGAAGCCAATGATCAGTACACCTTCACAACCAGTACCGCCACCTCAACCACAGCCAAAGCCACAGGCACAACAACAACAACAACATCCTCGACTCTGGTATAGAAGACAGAGGGAAGTCTTCAGAATCCCAGAAACTGAAGATTGGGGTTCTGAAGCGAGTCAAGTTTCTTCTGCGCTCCCAATCATAAATGTGAATTGGGTAAATGATTGGAGCAGGAGATGTGTCTGTGGTGCCAGACCTGGGAGGTGAAACCATTAGCCATGTGCATCTGAAGTTCTAAAAACAGCCCTTGTCAGGGCTAACGAGATCTCTAGAAAAGAGAACTATTCAATTTGGCAATTAGTGCAAAGGTAGAGTAGTGTGACTATAAACACTCACTGCTTTACTGATGTGTGTATATGTGTGTTTTGCGTTCGCGTACGTGTATGTGGATAGTATAGTGTGTGTGTGTGTTTTGCGTTCTCGTCCGTTTGTGTGGATAGTATATGTGGTGTGTTTTATGAATTCGCGTCCGTTTGTGTGGATATGGTGTGTTTTGTGCATTCGCGTTTGTTTGTGTAGATAGTAGTTATGGAGTATTTTATGCATTCGCGTTTGTTTGTGTGGATAGTAGATATGTTGTGTTTTTTGCGTTCTTGGTCGTTTGTGTGGATAGTATAGTGTGTGTTTTATTCATTCGCGTTTGTTTGTGTGGATAGTAGGTATGGTGTATTTTATGCATTCGTGTTCGTTTGTGTGAATAGTAGATATGGTGTGTGTGTTTTATGCGTTCGCGGTAGTTTGTGTGGATAGTAGAGTGTGTGTTTTATTTTATGCTCTTCCCGTCTGTGTGGATAGTATATATGGTGTGTTTTATTCATTCACGTTCGTTTGTGTGGATAGTATATGTAGTTTGTTTGATGCATTCGCGCTCGTTTGTGTGGATAGTAGACAATATGTGAACTGAGTGTAAGGGATGTTTTCCTTCACGTTCGTGCTCCACGGATATAAATCAGAGCGCTCGTTAGTCTGGCTACCCGCGTTGACTATTCAACACCATTAGAGATGAATGTATTTAATGAATTAAGTCATAGTTGGTTCTGGATAGTGGATGCAGCCTACGTGGTGGAAAGACTTGAACAGGAATGGAGCTATCCAGTCACGAAAGACTTTGTGACTAGTCAAGTCACTAGCCTCAAAGTAGCCAGGGATCTGTTGCAAGGCATGATAGAGGAGGAGGTGGAGAAATTAAGAGGCTTCATCCAGCCTAAGTATGTAAAAATAGGCACATTGAAGCAGGCCATTGATCTTGTCATCCAAGTGAGGAGCTTCTTGCAAGATATATTTAATTGGACAGATTGGTCTTTTGTCCAGTGGGGTTTACAACAATTAACGAAAGCCGAAGACAAGATGAAAAACGTGATGGAAGAAGAGGTAAAGAAAATCGAAGACACCTGGACAAAAGAGAGAAAGGAGAAGGAAAACAAAAAGAGAAAAGAATAGTTTGAAAAACTTAACAGCAACTGGATGAAGGTGCAGGAAACATTTAGAGCCATGGGACATCCTGACTGGATTCCAGAGGATGAAAAGAAGAAGAAGAAAGGAATAAATGAAAAAGTGAGGAACTGGTTGAAGAAGTGGAGAAAATAGAAGAAGAAGAAGAAGACCCCAAAGGCCCTTTTCAGGGCCACTTTCATATGCCTCGAAAAGATTTTATTCTTTCTTGCCTAATTTTTTTTTTATTCGATTGTATAATTTATGTTTAACTCCCAAAAACATTATTCTCTTACCTAAAATTGTATTTTAGTCTATGATTAGGGTATGATAGACTGATGTTCATCAATCTATGGAAGCGAACGCCAATGCATAAAACACACACTATACTATCCACAGAAACGGACTCGAATGCATAAAACTTTGTATAGGAATGGAACAGGTAGGATGACGTCACGGTACTTGCTACATTGTTGCAAGTGTCCAGTACCGTGACGTCACTCTACCTGTTACATTCCTATTGTCCCTATACAAAATTCCCATTGTCGCTATACATGTCCAGGGTTTTGATTTTGTCGCTATAAATCTTGTCGCTATACAGGCCCAGAGAAGTCTGTAATGTATTTTTCCATTGTAGCTATAAAGGCAAGGCTGTGCCATTTGTCGCCAAAGTACCCCGGGGGGGGGGGGGCGGGTCTGTAATGTATTTTCCCATTGTCGCTATACTACCCCACTATACTACTGATTCAGCCTCCTTGCAATGACTGGCGATATCAACTACGGTCGGTGTATACTTGTACGTTGTGTCGGTCAGCCTTGTCATCCTGAAGAAACAAGCGGGTGGCCTCGTACTATTGTTAGAAACTGAAATATTTTACCGCGTTGCAGGTAGGTAAATCTGCCTTATTGGTTATTTCTTGAGCCATTTCATGGCAACATATTTGAGTCTTTGGCGGCTTGTGCTGGGTTTTTGTAGCCTCCACCTCCTTCAAGGAAACTCTCGGGATGTAATGTACTGCCGCGGACTTAGTATCCATCCGGTATTTAAGTTCATTCCGTCAGCTATTGGCCTGCAAACGAACAGCTACTGCTCTCCAATACGCCGGCACAGAGAATGTTTGTACTGGCCAGGTTACAAATATTTATAGGTCACGTAACACAAGGTTTGCGAGTCCTGCAACAACAAACATCCTCTCGTACTTTTGTTGATTTGGTGAGGGTGTGTAGAAGTACAAAAGCTTGAGCTCGTCACCAAGCTGCAGGATATCTCATGCATTTCCGCTAGTCGATTGTTCGTATGCGCGCAGATTCTTCGATGTCTTGGCGAACCCGTTGACACAACAGCTGTTGTCTTGCTTTCTTGCATCGAGGTTATCGACACGTTCGTTACGCTTACTTCGGTACTCTTCTTGCACAGATTGGAGTTCCTCCATTGCTTTGTCATAGCGAACACGTTCTAATTTTGGGTCTTATCTGAAAAAGGAAATATTTGTGAACAAGGGATTGCGTTGGCGTTAATGATTGCCCCTCTGATCTTGAGAGCAGCAGAATTAGGCGGCCGTGATGAGGAATGTTGCCCTGTTTATTTAGCATGTCCTATGTATAAAGGTTTAGCGCTTTGATGGTAACCGCCTTTGCTGCGTCTTCAAAATCCAAGTGGTCGGTCGATTTCGTTCTTAACAAGCGTCTAGCAATCATTGTACGCCTAGCCATGAAAGTTTCTGATATCTTTGCCGTATAGGTGTGTATACGTCTTGCATTTTGCACACTACTACTCCACAAAAGGGTCGGAAGTGTGCTGGAAACTATCGATTTTCTCTTTGCGGAAGGCCTCATGCGTTTTGATGCCATTCTTGGGGTGGAAAACGGAGGAGAAATGCGTATATTGGGCTAGCTGCCAAAGCTATGCCAACCCAGTGAACATAAAATGGCTTCGTGCTGACGTTTCGCTCTCGCACTTGGTTTGCTACTTTTTTCAAAATGACTTCATGTTATCATACAAGCCACAATTGTTGTTAGTCCCGTACCGTACTTGAGGTGAAAGTGGTTGCTGATGCATGTCAAAGAGGGCATGACGAGAGGATCATCTTTCAAATTCCTCGCAAGGCGATCGCGGTTGTCTATGGGAAGAAAGTGGCTCACGGCGATCACCGTATGAAGGTTAAGCAGAGACCACCTCAACAATGCATTCATCCTGGCCGCTAGGGTTTTGTAACCTCTACACCTGTCATCAGCTTTAGATCCCCAGAGGGAAGAGACTGGCCTATACATTCTTTCACCTCTTGAGAATCCATTAACTCAGACAGACGTTCACGCTAATGTGCTAGTTTTTCACTAGCGGCTGCTGGTGTGGCTTCTGGCATGGCTGTCAAACCATGTATTAGCACTTCAATATCAAGGCGACTCACAGCTTCTACTCTTCAGCTCTTACGGAGTTTGGTTCACTGATCGTCTGACGTCGCGCGTTAATTAAGTTCACAAGTGGTATAGCGTGGCTGGCGATGCACAAACTATGAAACCACCACATCGCGTGCCTGCGCAGGCGATAAGAAACTGTTAGGACACTGTTGATTCTGTGCGCAGAAGGAGCGGACCAGAAATATTCCTGCTTCTTTGTGCCGCCTGCCTACGGCCTATCGTACACCCTGTGGAAACATATAGATAAAATCTAAATTGTCGTTAAAAGCAAATTGGAACAGTTCTCCGTAAGCACGCTCATAGAATGTGGCCGTGGGATTGGGGTTGGGGCGGAACTACTCCGAGGCTAGCGGATGGCTGACATAAACTGGCCATTTTGTATATTGAGCTGCTTTTCCACGATGATGTATTTGCAGAGTTCTCGATCTCAGAATGCACATACATCAATCCCTGGCAGATCCGAGTCCTTGAACTACTCCCTTGCCATTATGTTAAGGGCCTCTTCCACTGCAGTTGTCGCATATGCCCATGGGTATATATTTGTTTTGGAACCGCCTCGATCGTCACCTATACCTTGTAGATAAGGTGGTTGTAGAAATACTCAGTACTGCGTGTGAAATCAGCGAAGTCGAGCAGCACAAAGAAGCGGTTTCCATCCGCGGAAGTGATGGACGAGTCGGATCGGCTGGGGAGAGGACTTTGCCAACGCCGAAACGTATAGAAGCAGTGTTTGCGCTCTGGATGCCCTGGTAGATCGTGTTTGTCTTCCCTTATTCAGTCAGTTAAAGATCTTTGTATACGCCTCAAATATTGGAGTCGTCATTTCCCTCAATATGTTGACGTTGGCGTTGCCCAGGTTTTTGACTACTTTACGGGTTGCATTAAGTGGCGCCGCTGAGCCGCTACTAAAAGCAATTCTTGATTCCAACCTGGCGATGTCTGGCGATTGACATCATTGCTAGCGAGTTTGAGAAATTTGACAATAAGCAGTTGGTTTTGGTCTA
>JAECUM010060275.1:0-17939 GCA_016617855.1 Megalonaias nervosa
CTCCTTACAGGACAAAGCCGGAAACTGCCTCACAGAAGAAAAAGACATTCTGAAAAGATGGACAGAGTACTGCGCAGAACTTTACAACCACCGAGTCACAATAGATCCAGAAGTACTGAACGTCCCTCCAGCAACTAAAAACGACAACCCCAACCCCCCATCCTATGTAAAGAAGTAGAAGCAGCAGTGAGATCGCTGAAAAGAGGAAATCAGCAGGAGTGGACAACATCCAGCAGAACAGGTCCAAGCAGGGGGTGAAACAATGATTAGCGCCCTCACAAACATATGCAACAAGATATGGCAAACAGGAGCATGGCCATCGCCGTGGACCCAATCACTGATCATCACCCTCCCCAAGAAAGGCAACTTGCAACAGTGTCAAAACCACCGTACAATCAGTCTTATAAGCCATCCAAGCAAAGTCGTGTTGAGGATACTGCTAAACAGACTAAAGCCACAGGCTGAGAAGATCATTGCCGAGGAGCAAGGTGCAGCACAACAGAGCAGATCTTCAACCTCAGGATATTGTATGAGAAGTACCTCCAACACCAGCAAGAGCTGTACCACGTCTTCGTGGATTTCAAGAAAGCATTTGACAGGGTATGGCATGCAGCCTTGTGGGCGACCATGAGACTGTACAACATCAATGCCAACCTCATCACAGTAATAGAGCACCTCAATGACAAGGCCACCAGTGCAGTATGCTTCAACAGCAGCACAGGGAACTGGTTCAGAACGACAGTCGGAGTCAGACAAGGCTGTCTGCTCTCTCCCACACTATTCAACATCTTTCTGAAGAGAATCATGGCTGACGCACTTGAAAATCATAAAGGGACAGTCAGCATCGGAGGCAGAACAGTCACCAATTTACGTTTTGCCGACGACATTGATGGACTAGCATGAAATGAACAAGAACTAGCTAGCTCAGTAGAGAGCCTCGACAAAACCTCTGCAGCCTACGGCATGGAAATCAGTAAAGAGAAGACCAAACTGATGTCCAACAACACCAAGAGCATCAGCACTGACATCAAGGTCAAAGGTACGAGCTAGAAACAGTCCACAGCTTCAGGTATTTGGGGGCAATTGTAACAGATGAAGGATCGAAGCCTGAAGTACTCTCCAGGATTGCGCTGACAAAACAGAAGCCCATCTGGAACGACAAGAACATCGCACTCAGTTCAAAGGTCAGACTGATGTACTTACTGGTGATCTCCATATTTATCTACGCCTGTGAATCATGGACCATAACAGCTGACATAGAGAAAAGGATACAGGCCACAGAGATGAGATGCTTCCGAAAGATCCTCGGCGTCTCATACAAAGACCGTGTCACCAATGAAGAAATACGGCAAAGAATCAGGCAAGCCATTGGGCCTTACGAAGACCTGACCACACTGAAAAAACGTAAACTGCAGTCACTGTGGTATGGGCATGTCTCACGATCACCAGGACTTGCCAAGACAATCTTGCAAGGCACTGTACAAGGAAGAAGAAAGAGGGGCAGGCAGAGAAAGAGGTGGGAAGACAACATTCTAGAGTGGACAGGCTTGACATTAAGCGACTCACTGAGAAAGACGGAAAATCGAGAGGAATGGAGGAAGCTGGTTATTCGGTCTTGTGCGGTGCCCAACGGTCTACCAGACTACGGGACTGATGATGATGATGAATAGCATAAAAATAAAAATCAATAGTTAATTTCCTTACTGGGTTGACTCAGTCTCTTCTTGGTTTCAGCGGTCAACCATGCAAAATCACTTGACTCCACTTTTGTTGTTGTGACCTTGGGAAGAAATCCGCGGTCGGATTCGTGATCCTGGAAATATTGTTACGAAAATAAATTTCTTCAAAAGTTTTAAGGGATCGATACACGATATCGTCAGTCAGTGTGGCTATATTTTGTGTACAAAATAACTTGAAAATAGAATATTGTTTCATCTTCATGCATTCTACATCGTGTGCTTTATTGCAGTTGATCCATTCAAGATGAACTTTGTGAAATGAGTAATCAGGTAATGTTATTATGTAATACTCACTGTCATCCTATTGCTTTGACAAAGTCTTTTTTGATTACTTTGGCTCTGACGTAGCGAACGCTCCTGTTTGTTTTGTACGCCCTGTTGCTAAGGTGGCAAGTTCAGAACCGTGTGCAACAGTTCTCGTCGCGGCAGTTTGTAGCGCTCAGCAAAAAAACTACTTTTCAAACTTTCTACACACCTCGCGAAAACCACATATTTATTTACAGAATCGAATCATATCAACATACATTAGTAAGTGCTAGCCACATTAATAAAGTATTTTTTCGAGAGTTTCTTTTTTCGTTGTATGGTCTATTATGATCAGAAGTAGGAGACCCTACATATATCGTCGCCATTTGACTTTAAACAAAATTTACCCTGTGCGGCTTTGACAATGTCAAGTCAAATAATTCCTATTTATCATGAAAAATACTTTCATCCATTGTTACATTAGCACAATCTAACGGAAATTTAGAGTGTCACATAGTGGCTTTTTCACCGTTCAAATTTTACCTGCAACATCTTTTTACACGCAGTTATCATTGCCAGTCACATAATATGACTTGGAAGAATAACGAAAAAATACTGAGAGGAAAAATTTAGAGAAACAACAAAAAGTCTGTGGTGTACTGGCTATACCCAATAATAATAATAATAATAATAATAATGGCTGAAAGTGCCAACGATGTTGTCATTCTAGTTCTGAACTTTATGTTGGTCACGATGAATGAATATTTTTGGGATGTGGCAGCATATATCCTTGCACATATTACGGCAAGGTCAAGTTCAGGACTGAAAATGATAATTAATCTACTATGTATTCTGTTACGACTCTATGCTCTTATAGTAAATACCAGAAAAGAACGAAAACCAACAACTTTTGCAAAATTCAACAAATGATTTATTTCCCTAGAAAACAAATTGAAAATTAGAAAAAAAAAACTTACAGTATTGTGAATTAAATCCCAAATAGTCCTAAACTTTTTATCACAACTCCAAATGTCTGAGGTTGCAATTGAATTCCAGTGGTGTTCCAAAATAACTTACAATATTGAATGTGTTGATGTGCCTGTAGTCTCAAACGTTCTAATGTGCCAATGACCTGGCGTGAGATGATGTGGTAACAGTCTTTTGATGTATCGCAATAATATAATCCAGTTTGTGTTTGTATGAATTCACTATAATTCCAAATTAATGTTCCCGTCCAAGAATATTATTGAGCACTTTATAACGCCAGTGACTAGTAATGTGAAAAAATAAATCCACCGAAATCAAAGACTGAACACAACAATAACTCTGATTCTGCTTCAAGATGTTAAGGCAATAATGAGCAATGTTTAGGGAAACACGATTATATACCCGTCTACTTCATCAAGGTCGCAATTACCAATTTCTGCAAATATTATGTCACATAATGGAAACTTTCATTCTAGACGTTTCTAGACAGAGAATCAAGACTATAAACATATATATATATATATATATATATATATATATAATATATATATATACTTATATATACTATATATATATATATATATATATATATATATATATATATATATGAATATTTATCCACAATCATAGAAATATCTAGCTACGTATTCTGTTGTTTACAAAATAAACGACACTGGTCAAGAACATCATGAACTTTATTTTGAACAAGGTTAAATACAAAATACAGATATACATTACATACAATCATTAAGAAAAGCCAACAAAATTAAAAATACATAACAATACATACTGTCATCAACTTTATGTAACCGAGATAGCGCGTCGGTATAACTCTTTGCACTGTGAAGTTGTGTAATGTATTATCTCGTCGATAGTACTATTATTGTTGCCAATATGCAATATTTGCGACCACAAATATTATTCTTTTTGCAAAGAAGTACGGTGCAATTTTCTCTTCTTATAATTTGTACGATGTGTAGACGCTATTTCATTCAGGGCTCATTTAACTCCCAGATGTTCTAGATAGATATTCACACGAAGAGAGCAAATAAGAACCAGTCTGTGGATTTAGAATGTTCAAAAGTAATGTGCGCGATTGAAAACTTAATAAAATAGATGGATTACTCTTTGACGTATAAAAAGTCGACTGACTAAGAACTATAGGCCACCATTTCTTCATAATATTACTCTTGTGTTAGTATTTACGGTAGTTACTTTTCTTGCTAGTTTGACAGATAAATGCAACAGGATCAGTTTAAAGAAACCTTTATGGAGCACACATTAAAGCCTTTTATTAGACAAAGTTGTTGGAAGTTTTGCCATGTTTACTGAAAATGTAAGCTCATAACAACACATAGTAACATGTTTGTAAACAAGAAAGAACGTTATCTTACCATTTGTACCCTGCAACCAATCTCAAATTGGCATCACCCACAGCTAATTTAGTTTGAAGCGCAGCCTCGATCTCGGCCCTTAGGCTGCAGGATTCCTGAAAATATATATATCGCTGTTCTGGCGAGTTGTCATAATTTGATCCATAAATTAACACTAGTCCCAACCCCGTAATTGGCATAGCACGGATATTTTGCATTAGTAAAATTTTCACGCAAATGACTGAGATTTAAATGCGAGAAGGGTGCAATATGCAATTGGATTGAGGATAATTAAAAATAGAATGAATTTACACTGTTACGTATTAAAGAAAATATTTTCAGATAATTATTCCAGTATTATTTTCACGTGTTCACAATGCAAACGTTGGTAAGAACGTGTTTATTACGTAATTATTAAGGATCCAAGTCACCTAGCATAAAGTACGTACTGCATAAATCTCAGACTTCAATAGTGTTTCCTGTGAGGCTGCCTGCTTGTACATCAAGAGCTTCTTCTCCCTTCTGCTCATCCTTGGACTCGTTTCGTTGGGAATCTACTCAATCATTTCCCAAAGGGCCTCATTGGTATCATACCTTGTGGAGAGAAATACTAAAAAGAACCCAATCGAAAAGTGATACAGCGATAATAGATACGTAAGTCTCTGTTTTTCCGAGAGTCTTTGATAAATAGGAATTTATCATACATAGCCATATTCCGATCCGTAACAAAATAGTACCAAAGTAAATTAGCCATGTTAAAAGAGCAAAGTTTCTTCAAATTCAATTTTTGTTGGCGCATCGTCTGTATGTCACAAACGGACTTTGAATTAAAGAAAATTTAAAATGGATTTTGGTGTACACTATTGGCAATTGTTCTTCCACCCGATCATATAATGTTAGCTAAAGTAACATCAAGCAAGTAGGTATGTGTACTTTGTGACCATACAATCTGATAGAGATAAATCGCACATAACCGTTTTAAAAAAATTAACTACTGATAATGTTCGCTGGGTGGTTGCGAGATAATACAATAGCATTCACAGAAGGCGGTCAAATGCTTTAAAGTTCGAGAGATTTGTATACACTAACCGTCAGACTGAGCATATTATGTTATGATGTCGTCCGTATGTACGTCACTTATTATATCTACAGCAGTACACCGTATGGGATGAATTGTATGCACTCTCTAGTACGTTCTTGTACAGAGCAGAACACACGAACCTTTGTTAGAGTCTGATATACGAAAGGAGTTTCAAATGATTCTGACAATTATTCAGTGATTTATTAGTGAATAACGAGCCAGTGAATCCGTCTCAATGTGTCCCATCGCATCTCTATGCACGTTCTCAGTTTGATTAACGAATTATTCTCTACCATCTTCTGTTCAGTCTTTTGCATGTTGTTCATACACTCGAAAACTAAACTGCATTTCCAAAAGCATAGCAGCTTTCAATTCTTCTATACCTCAGCGAATCGCAGATAACAGGTTCATCCAAAACTCATTTGGATTTAAAACAGGGCTGGATATAGGCTGTGGCAAAGTTTGGAGTCTTTGCTCGGTCAGTAAGATTGTCATTTGTGTTGTATGCCGATATTGCAACAGTTAGGCTGTATGGGTGGAGCTCTGCAGTTAGTGTGTACTTCTTAGAGACGGACCGGTATAAAGTGAAGTTGTTTGCACTGGCAACATGCATAACGGGGAGAATATTGGCATTGTTACGACTCTGTGATCCTAAACTAAGTAACATAAAAAAGCCTCAACGAACAAGTTTTGTAAAATTCAACAAATAATTTATTTCCAGAGAATACAAAGTGAAGATGTAAGAAGAACTTACAGTATTGTGAATTAAATCCCATTTGTTTTTATCACAACCTCAAATGTCAGAAGTTCCACTTTGTATTTACGTGAATAATAATTTGAATAAATAATTCCACCCAAATAAAATACTGAACACAACAATATGAATGATTCTGCTAAAGATGTTGAAGCATGAATGAGTAATTTCTCAATCAAACATGATTATATTTAAACCCAAGACACAAAAATGGAAGCAGGATGAGGATCAAAGTTCTTTTCTCGAACATTTTAAGATGTCAACATGATAAGGTCTATTACTAAAAATATAATTAAGATAATGGGAAACATCAGGTAGACCAGGTTTTTTTATGGGGAATTCAAATATCCAAGACCCAAACCCAAATAAACATGTTTACTTCTATTGATAATGATCTGAATATTTAACCCACACTCATAAAGTGATATTAATTATATATTATGTTGTTTACAAAATAAATGACGTCAAGTCCAAAATACAATTATACAAAACACTTAATCATGGAGAGAAAACTAACAGACAATATAAATTAAATATACATAAAAGCATATGTTATTTTCCTGAATTGTGACTGAAATGTCATTCTATGTGGTCACTACGTAAACCATGTACTATCGAAAACAGACATCTGATAAATTGGCTGCTCCCATGTGCTGCAAAGGTGAGCCTAAAAAGTTAAAATGTACACCACTAAGTTAAGCAGTTATTAAACTGGGGGAAATAATGAACTTTGCCACATTAAACATCACCAGCCCTTGTAATAGATAAAAAGTAAGAAAAAGGAGTTATCCATTTTACCTTTGAAGTCAAGGGACTGAAATTCTGCAAGCGGTCTTTTGATATGTGCAAATTTGAAGTAAGGCCAAGCTGTTTGCTCTATAACCCAAATTACACCCATGAATCATACACCAAAATAAAGGGAATTAAAAAGTTATTTTCACCATTTCCTAGATTTGTAAGGTCTTTTTGAAAGCTAGGATAATCAGTTGGAAAATCCTTGGAATTTCGTTTTCTTTAACAAATAAACTCAATGCAAAACACGAAATTGTGGAGCGCAATCAAGGTCTCGCGTTACGCATGTTAGCAGCTGAAGAATGAGGAGTTACGTACCACATTTATTTCAGCCTAAAATAACAGAACAGTCATAGCTGGATATTCGCAACCAGTTCGTGGTTACATTGTTTGCCGCAAAAAAACAAAACAACAACAATTAAAAACAATACCCACCCCCACCAACCCCGAAAAAAAAAACAACAACAAAAAACAATAGTAGCATAATTTTCAAACATGCGCATGCAATAGCTTCAGTTATAATTCCACTTTTGGAAAAGGTCAAGATTTATAAAAGTATTACCTTGTGTAGTTTCAGTATTTTCTATACAGTCGCCTTGTGCTCTTTGATTTAGGTTTTCAATTCGATTTTTCTGGAAAGCGAGTTCTCGAGTAGTTCTTTTCGAAACCTGAAAAGTTACAGCATATTTGATGCCACGAAACCTGCTTTTACTGTTGATACAAATTTCGAAATGTGTTAAAACTTGACGTGATCTCACTCATTTTCTTTCTCCAAATATGATCAGAACAACGACAATGACGTCGTCATCATCATCATCATCACCATCATCATCAAGAAACGTAAGCATTGAGGTACTGACGATTATCAGGCAAGACAACTTGAAAAACGAAGCTTTTGATCATTATCAGGGTGTTTATATCTATGACGGAAGACCGTATTTTTATCATGTGAAATATGATTAACTTATACTACTTGTTGTTGTTGTTGTTAATATTCCAGTAATCATGCTATTTTTGTTATTATTATTATTATTATTATTATTATTATTATTATTATTATTATTATTATTATTATTATTGTTTATATTATTGCATAAGTGTCTGTGCTTGTTAGAAATATTGAAGCAGCTATTAACGATTCCCGTATTACCACCATTCTCATTACCGACATCAATGATAAATGTTGCAAAACACAATCATATGTATTAATTGCGTTATTCAATGGTGTAGCCTTTTATCATAGTTAATCTCCGCTCTCTCTCTCCCCTCTCTATACTTACAATTGCTCAGCTGACTGCGTTGCAATTTCTAACTCGGCCTTCTCAGTTTTGTAGGCCAATGCAGCTTCCTGCACCATATGAAGCAGTTGCTGGACCTCAGGAACTACAATTAATTCAAATTACAAAAGGACTTAGGTAGTCATAGTATGTTTTGTCATCATCTACAGAGAATTTGAAAGAGATTATGCAACGAGTTAGATGACTATAAAATGTACAGCGTTCTTCTGCGTAAGTTAGATCTTGCATGTAATGTCACAGAAACGCAAAAATGCGGAATATCAGATTTTAGTCACTGCTTTGTACCCATTTCTCATAATAAACACAGTTGTATTCATATGCAGCTTTTCAAAGCAAAGTAGTAAATTAAGGTTTTAAGTTTCTTTTTTAAGGCGATTTTTTAGGTTTCAAAATATTCAAGAAGACAATCTATCATTTCCAAAACAAGGACGAAAGATATATGTGCGATATATTTCCTAGCAAGATCTTACCGCCTTTGTAACCTCTAAAATGTATTTTTTACAACAAGCGAGATTTCGATCCGGATTTTGCAAAACGTGCAGTCAAGGAAAATTTACCTAAACTCTAATTTCAAATCCTCCTTTTAATTTGGCAGTGGTAATTCTATCATTAGAACAAGCAATGCATATGAATATATTTTCATCTTGCAGTAGACAAGCTAACTGAAAAAATGAAAGTTGAAATAAATTTATTGATTTAGCTATATTTAGAATTAATATTTTATTTGAAGACCGTACATGAAATATTTTGGATCAGTAAAATACAGCTTGATTTTAAGTGTCCCATCATCACTCATCTTGGAATGCAAGCAAGTTTGGTTAGAAAGAATATCTTCATTACTGTATATACTAACCAAAATCTGCCTTCTAGATTTCTGCAGAAGAAACAACGTAGACCCTGATATTCTGGCGCATTATGTGACGGTAGAGAAAGATCTAGATTGTTTGCAGTTGGACTTGACTTAGAAGCGAGTATATATGTTTCATATTTATATTTGACATGTGGTCATGTGTCCGGTTGTGAACATGGAAGGGTTGTATTGTTTTACCCTTGTTGGAATATTCGTGCGCCGTAAGTTAAGATTTGCATTTATATCATGGAATTCGCACGTTGCAAAGAAATGAATCGTGTTCAACGAGCATATTTTAATTCTAATTATAACTGTAATGGAGCATCATTTTCTATAATATTAGAAATGCAAGAATTATAATCTTCGGGATAAACTTTATTTTAATTTTAATAAGTTAGTAGAAATACCTGAAATACAAGAGTTTACAGTAGGCCTTTTACAATTTTATAGATGATGAAAAAATCTGCAGGGAGAAAGACTTTACCGATTTCGTCTCAGTTGCTAACTTAACTCTAAACCCAAAAATCAGAGAATTCAAAACATAAAGGAAAAGAATTGTTTTTCTTATTAACTGATTAAAGAGCGAATATACTGCTTTTAGTAACCATGAAAGAGGGTTGGCTGATAAATATTTGTTTCCTTACTCACACAAGGCTTGGGATTAATCATTTGATAGAGGGCTCTCTGGCGTATGTATGTTAATGTTGGCCCTTCATACGCTGGTCTAAAGTAGACAAGCATGGATGCCAATTTGAGAAACATATGGATCCTTCGAAAGCTGTAAAGTAAATCAAATTGCTTCATATCTTGCAAACTGTTGAAAAACATTCCAACATCTACATTCACTTAAAGGCAACCTTTCCCGATAAATACCACAATATTATTGAATTGGTACGTTTGCTATAGTCTAGTTGGTACATTTTCCGATTTACTGCAATTAAATACAGCAAACAGGAATCAATCAAGCCACTTTATGATATTTCTCGTGAAGGTAGTCAAAAATATCGTGCACGGCTTTACATAGACCATAAGAAGCCCTGACTAACGAAAAACTGTACAAAACGCGATCGTTGTTTCCAGATTCATCGTAGTTTCGCGTTGAATACATGCGTGATTGAACCAAACTTCGAGTGTATGTGTGTGTGTGTGTGTGTGTGTGTGTGTATGTGTGTGATTTGTATTTTTAACTTAGCTTTAACAATTTTAGTCATATCACTACGATGTCTGCAGTGTGGCAATTTATATTGAAGTCTAGCACTTGGCATCATACCGAGTTACATATTCATAAACCACGGAGTCATATCGCATCAGGCAGTGACTTTTATCATTGAAGTGTATGAATAACAAGTAAAATTTTCATCGAAAGAGACAAATATAAAGAAAGATCTACATCGCTGATTCTCCGTTGGCTTCCCAGATAAGTGGAATGTAGACAAAATCTATTTCAAGATCACTCATCTCGGCAAGACATGCAGCAAGTGAAAACTTCACAAACGAGCTGGTACTGTTGTCAGGTGATGACGTCAAATACACGTGACATACTATCTCATAATAAGACAATTAAAAACGTCATTGGCTGTTATTTTTACATATATTTAGTTAAGGAAGAGTGTGCCGCTCCTTATTTCAGAGGTCCCTCCCCAAACCGCTTGAAATGAGTAAAAGCCTTCTATCAGCTTGTCGATAATTGATAATAAATCTTGAAGGCATTGACTAGTTTGCACAAAAAGTTTATAATTGTTGACGTTTGTGATATGTTCATTTGAACATGAACTGAACAAGGTGAAATATTTTATTAATACGTGGCAGATAATAATAATAATAATAATAATAATAATAATAATAATAATAATAATAATAATAATAATATTAATAATAATAATAATAATAATAATAATAATAATAATAATAATAATAATAATGTGGACTTAGTACGGCGGCTAATCTGTATAAGCTGTAAGCGCTTTACAATATTTATAAACACATAAAACATTTTGTTACGTATATGTAATTTAATTGCTTGTGTGTTAGTTTTAAATTCTCTTTTATTTTATTTTATTTCATTACATGTTATTGTAATGATAACTTTATTAACTGGATTTGACATTTTTTCCAGTAAATTCAGTTCAGTTCTTATTAGCCTGATAAATACGCAGTTCGTAGATTGCAACATTGTATTTTTAGCTGACCTAGTTCCCGACCTTGATTCAGAACTTGTAAACAACTTTTTCTATTTTTTTTTTTTTTTATTATTGAATCTTATAGTAAGATTCTTTCAGCACAATCAGACTTGTCCATGGCGTACGTGATAATCGACGTGTTATGTTACTGTGCCTCTTGGGAAATAGTGATCACGTGACCCTATCACGTGGTCCATTCTACGTAGAGTTAAAGTGAGGTTTCATAGTGTTTTATAGTCAGTCGTAAATTCACACCTTCAGAGCTCAGAGGTGTTTTTGTTTTTGTTTTTGTTGCCAATTTGAATTGAGTCTTTATTTAAAATAATTTATTTTCCTGGAGACTTTATCTAGTGTTCATCAGAATTCTTGGACAAAGACATTTACTGAAAATTATTTGGAATTCTAAAGCCGGAATTACATTCTTGGTGGATTCAACAAGGAACTGTTGACACATCAATACAAAACGGTTATAGAGGACGTCATCGCCTTCCATCTTGGAACTTCATCGGGATTCTTCGAACCTTGATTCATTTAGAACTTTTTAGTGATAGGACTTATATTTTTAAATTCTAGCATTAAATGTTGGATTAGATTCACAAACCGTAAGTCCTTTTTCATATTTTTACCTTGTTTTTCTAGGGAAATAAATTATTCTGTTAAAATTTACAAAGCTGTTGGCTTCACTCATTTCTTTGTTACTTTATACAAGCCTAGACGTAACAATTTACAACGATAATGTTACAAACATAAACAGCATGAAATTATAAAACAAAAAAATGTTGACAATAATTACGGAAGTAAACATTATTAAGTCTTCAAATCTGTTCTTGTAGTGGAAATACGTGAGTCTTCAGAGATACATATACATAATGACTCGGAAGAAAAAACTATTGTTTATTATAAATTGTAAAAGTTGCTGTGAACAGTCGTTTGAACCGCGATAATTCTACTTAAAAAGATTTATGTTTAATTATTCATCAAGCCTGAACAATTAGAAACATCAAACAATCAATCAGTCAGTTCTGGTTCCGATTACATCCAGTATACTTTTAAAACATATATACAGCTTTTGGAGAAGGCTCGACAAATATTGATTCAGTTTTAAAAAGAAATACAAGGTTTTGAGTTGTACTATTGCTGAACTTTCATTTGAACCTCGATAATTTTAATTAATAGATTTAGATTAAATTATTCGTCGAGCCTAAAAAAAGTAGAAACATCAATCAATCAGTAAGTACCAGGTCAGATCACAGAGTGCATAGCATTATCAAAATTTTCGAATTAACTCTCGCGGTAAAATAGTTTTACAATGGAGGGTAAAAATACTCTACAGCTTTTGGCGGCAAATAGACAAACATTGATTAAGCTTAACAAATACAAGGTCGTAAGTTTATCTTTTACTGTCTGTCGTTGTCGGATTTTCCCTAACGATCACTCAACTCTTTCCTTCCATCCCACCCATGACATTTGCACATGCACGGCTATAAATCAAGGGCAATATTTTCTTTTCAAAGGGTTGAATATTATATTCCTTTCTGTATATTGCCTAGGTCTCCATTTTAATCTCCTTTTTTGTAAAATACTGCATTGTCTTCGTAGTAATGGAATCGAATGCGAAAATTAAATTGGGACGATCATATGAACAAAACTGGAAATTAGAGACTTGAACTGGATATAGAACGCTGAGATGAACATAATAAAAAAAAAACATGACGGCATGTAATAGCACACCACCACCACCACCACACCCAGCTCCCTTATTAGTCCCGTTTAAGTGGATTGTCTGTAATTCATCTGTACAAAGACATCTACCCAACACAATTTTACGAACACCCACACAGATTACGTATGACACAATTATACAAGCGTTACCTTTGGCCTGTAAAGTCGCTCTACCTCTTTATCCATTCATTGCATTCATCGAACGCAGTCAGTAGTAAACATTTTTCGACGTATCCTAGTACCGAGGAAACTTTACCAGTTCAACGTCAGAGTTGTGTAAGAATAGTATCACGATGTCTGCGTAAATCTTGGGATAAAAAGGTCAGTGATATGCAACCCTCATTTAGATACAATAACCTGTATTAGGCCATCACGGGCCAGTGATGGAACATATGAATTTATTAATAGGCAGTGTATAGACATCGGAGAGAATCATTCACTGGTATGTCTATGGAAAGGAAAAGAAAAGTCGAGAAATCGAGTGGGAAGAGCGGACTTCGGGGCTTTTAACCCTTTAGTTAGATTAGTTCTTGCTTACATAATCACTTATACTGCTCACCTACCCACAGTTATTGTCTGCATTATAGGTTAGATAGCCCCCTCCCCTCTTAGTTACATAAATACACCTTACCCTCTTCCGCTTTTGTCTACATTTTTCTCCATTGTTACTTGCATAGCACCCCCCCCTTTATCTCACAGATACCTAAACCTCCCTTAGTTCTTTTCTGTTTCATATTCCCGTAGGTCTTGTCTACCTTATCACTTTTTCGATAGCTAACCCCACTCTTCCCACCCCAATCAGTTTTGATTAGATAGGGTGACTCCGGAGTTACGGAGCACCGTTGAAAGTCGAAAAGACACAGAACAATGTTGTTTGCTCTCAACTTTATGGAAGTAGAGAATCTTAACGTACATTAACATATCTTTCACCTACCTGGGTTTACATTAATTTTGATCACTGTTAGGAACGTATCAGATGCCTGTAGTAAACAGCTGATGAAAAAAACTGCTTCTGTATGCCGGGGGGGGGGGGGATTTAGTTATGAAATGCACTAAACAGTGTCTGTTCTTGAAATACAGAAACAAATTGTATCAGTATGAACATTATTATTTCCTGAGAGTGAACTTATAATAAATTTTAAAATATCAAAAGACTACAAAAAAGTTTGAAGTTCATTTTCTTTTATAATTTCGTCTGAAGTTCAGGAAATGAAAGTAGGCACGCAGAGCTAGCAATTGTCCCTGAAATATACATTAGAAATAAGGCACAGCTGTGCACTCTCAAATCCAAATCGACTCCATATCTCCAGATATCAAAATAAAGAAAACTGAACTATCCCTAGAGTTTCCGTAGAAGATACACATTTTTTCTTTTTATAATAACGATTACGAGTGGACAAATCAGCAGGAGGGCTTTTCCTTAAATTTTCAAATCTGTGCAGAAATGTAAAACTCATGAGAGGAAATATTAAACATATTTTACTTGCTAAATTATGCAAAAAGGGTCAGGTTCCAGGTTCTCACAACATTAGATAATCCCTTCCCAATGCAAATATAGAGATACAAATTAATCAAACCTGACATGCGGCTGAAAGGAACATAAAAGCACATTTAAATAACCAAACAAGATGTGTGAAAGATCAAAACTTAGGTTTGAAGATAGAAAAAGAAAAATATATCCAAGACAAATAATCAACAGTGTTATCAATCGTCAAAAAATTAGAATATTGTATGTAATACGCCTACATCAAATATCAACTGGTCATTGCATTGTCTGAAGATAACTTATTTTCTTTTATGTTTAGAATCTAGGGAATAAGCACAAGTTTAGACGTCTTTTATCTTTAATGTAATTTTTAAAAAAAAAAAAAAAAGATATTAAAATTTATTTGGTTTCGAGTTCAGGTGAGCCAAACAGATAAATGTTTGTAGTGATTAGACTGACTGGCAGACTTATGCTTTGATCTGTGCATTGAGTGCAGGTGAAAATATAATGATATTTATTTCCTGCTTTTGCCCCATAGTCAGGTTAGGGATTATCTATCAGGTGATTATCCTCCTAATCTGTTTTTAAGCTTGCTACATTGGTTTCAGATCCTAGTATGAATAATAGAGTATTTGCGATCACCAGAAAGATAATAAGAAGGAACATTATTGTTTTGTGTGTAATTAGACTTTGAAAACATTTGAAGATATATATTTCCATTTTGATATTTTCGGGTAGGGTATTCCATATGATAATATCGTGGGAGTCATCTCAATATGCTAGAGGTGAAATTTGCTCTCTCTCTCTCTCTCTCTCTCTCTCTCTCTCTCTCTCTCTCTCTCATATTATAGTTAGATGCATCCAGCAATCATAATTGCTTTGGCAATGTATGCCAAATAGTCGTTATCGATTTTATCTCAGATTCCAAGACGAAGTTGCATGTATGGTCATTATATTTCTTGTGTGCATTCACATCTGTCTCTTGTGTTAACGCCTGTAAACAGTGAATTGTGTTTGCAATTACCTACTTTTCGGGTTAATATGGCTGTGCCAAGTTTTGGATTATGTACATAACAAGTGAAGCAGACGAGACATATTCATCAGAATTTCCGGTTGGCTCGTTCTTAGCCAGGCCTTAAAACTTTGTGTCGAATTATAAGTTTTAAAGAAGATTCAAATTTTTTTTTTGTATTAATTTCATAAATCGGAAATACAGTAAAAACAGTTTCAAGCGATATTTCACTTGCGTTGTCTTTTGGTAAAGGTCATTTTTAGAGTACAAATTTTATCTTGTGAAATTTAAAGGATACAAAATTTATCAAATTCATTCAAAATTTATAACAAAGAAACATTGACTCAGACTCAAATTATTGACTGCATTGTCTCCTTTGGCTAAAACTTCTTGTTTTGGGTTTTTTGGGGGGTTTATTTTGCTTCTATGCGTGACGTCATTCTCGAAAATGTGAAAGTAATTTTTCAATTCTTTTTCATGATTCTTACGTCACTTTTAATAAATTATTTTTTATACGATACCGAGAAAATAGGAGCAATGTGCCTTTTCGAAAAGGACACAGAGACTGCCAACCTGGGCAGGATATTTTTTTTTTGGGGGGGGGGATATCGAATCATCGGCTCTATAGACTATAGTGAACAATAACAAATGCATTCTACACGTCTATTTTCAGATTCATTGGGCGGCTGGACTATGTCTCTGAATAAGAAAATCTTGCTCTTCCTTGCCATTTTGTTGTCATGTACCTTTGGATTTGTAGCTTTTCTTCTTGGCTATTCAGAAAGCAAACTTAATGCAAAAGGAAGTCGTGATATATTTGATAGAAAAAAAAGATTTGAGGCGACAATTGGAGAACGAAAAGCTCAGAACAGTGCGGAAAAGGGTACACTGTTAATTTCCTCGCTGAAAAGCAATATGTTTCTGCTGATATTATTTACGTCATGGGTAGATCGCCAGGAGAAATACATAGTCCAGAATAGGACTGTTAGAAACTGGCTTTCTTTCGGTCCACATATTCACCCTGTCATTTTCACGAATGATAACAATTTAGGCTACAGGTGTCGACAGCAAGGATGGAGCGTGCTTCCTTTGAAACATACAGCGGCTGGAGGAGTACCTGTTGTCAAATACATGTTTCTTGATGCGATGCATCATTTCAACTCGACATTCTACGGCTTTGCCAATGCTGACATTCTCTTCAACGACGGACTTGTAAAATCTCTCGTCACCATTAGGCAATTTACAGATGTGTATACGGATCCAGTTCTTGTAACTGGTCGTAGAACCAATGTTGATTACAAGATTACAAGTTCTCCTTCAGACTGGAGAAACATTACTAGCCTAGGAAATAAAGGAAAACTTGCCACAACTTTGTCTGCTGATTATTTCATCACAACAAAAGATTATCCTTGGAAAGACATGGAGGAAATTATAATAGGTCACTTAAGGGTAGACAACTGGATCATTCAGTTCTCGCAGCTTAAAAATATCTTTGTCATCAATTCCACACCTACTATTCTAGCTCTGCATCAAACGACAGAGGCGGGAAACTTTGAAAATAGTTTGAAACCGAATAGACTTTACAATCATGATCTTGTAAAGAAGGTCAGAAATGTATCGATCAATATCAGAGAGGCACAAGTTGGATGTGGTGAGTTTGTCACACAATTCGGGACAACGGGACCAGTACAAATAGTTAAACAGATTCGTCTTAAAGAATGTAAAGTTTCATAATAGAGATTATGAACTATATTGAAAATTTGATTAAATATAAATGCATCTGATATGAGTAAATAATTGAGTACATGACACTAAAGCTGATAAATTGCGTTGTGTATACATGGCCTGCAAGGTAACTCCAATAATCTTGTTTTGTCGCAGGAAAACGAACCGGCCTCCACCATCAAACGTCCTTGTGACGTACACGTGAAATGCATAGAAAATGTTATATTTATGAAAGATGTGCTTTTTATCACTCTTGTAAATGATAGTTCCTTGAATTCTTTTCTGCAATCGACGATTTTTTCATATGCATATGATGTCGCCATATTATGCAAACACTTCACCTGTGATACAATAGTTCGTACCTTGACGTTGTTGTTTTTTTTTCAGTTATGTGGCATGTCGTCGGTTGTTTCAAAGTGACTCAAAGTTTTTGATTACTCCATGAGCTGAAATAACTTTATTATTTACTATGTAGTTTAAATATAGCTGTTCCGTGTGATGTTTGTTGTTGTTTTGGGTATTACACCATTTATCAGCGCAAGATAGGCTATACCTAGCGGCCAGTACAACTTGCGTGGAAAGAACCTGAGAAAAGCCCAGTAAGAATCACTGACCCACGGTCAGCTACTAGCGAGCTTTTTCACATACGCACAATGAATGAGCCACGCGGACAGAGATGAAATTGCAATGGTTT
>JAECUM010060276.1:0-10869 GCA_016617855.1 Megalonaias nervosa
AAAAGACATTGATGATTTATATTTGTTCAAAACGAGGTCATATTTCAAGTTTAAAATCTGTTAATAGCAGCAATCAAAACAACGACAGATTTAGAGCATAAACTACTTACCTCAGAATTGTCGAATAAAAGTACTAAACAATGGAAAAGAGTTTGTTTTGTTTTTTTGGAGCGAGGTTTTCTTTCCATTCCGATTTTCGTTACTCTCTGTAAATAGCAATATCGTATTTCTAACGTTTTTGTGATTTTGTTTCTGACACGTGTCACAATTTGTAAATATTTATTTATTATTTCTAATATTTATGTGGTGTCGCTCTTTTGTATCATCAATTATTGGCCATTTCGCCCCTTTATAAGGTCATATGTAGTGGTTTAAGTTGTATCTAACTATGATCATGTACCGTCACACTTTGACAGGTTGCCACATGATTGATGGACTCAAACATTTTTCCAGTTGCCAAACAACTCATTTTAATCAAATTTTGACATGTGCACCGGTCTTTTGAATATTTTTTCTTACATGTTTTTAGTACTATGTTGAAATGTCTGTTTAGATCGTCTCCAAGGAGGATGACGCAAAGGGTTGTTTGAGCACAAAACAATTTTGTAGATGCATCAGAAAATTTAAGTAGACATTTATAATATATAGCAAAATGTTTATCATAGCTGGTATTGCCTCACATGAAAGTACGTATGACTACTACATTTGCCACAAAATGTTAAAGAGACGGTTTTATTTGACAGCATGAAAAAAAAAATTATGGCTTTCCCGTTTAAGGCAAAACGTCAAGATTTGTTATTCGTGATGATTTGTAACCAGCTTCAATGGCTAACTATTGCACTGCTACAAGTTTGTGAATTAAGATCACGTAACGTCTGCGTTTCCCTTTGATCCTGAGATATTGCGTCAGTCAGTTAGAAAGGATTTGCTTTAGATACTAGTTTTTGATTGGCCGAGAATTAAAATACTATTTCAAATTCAAGTTCGTAATCTTCGTTTCTCACGGCCAGATATCTATTTTTTTTTTAAAAAAATCATTGATAAACACTTGTGGACAACATCCGATGTCTTTGTTTCTCTTCTTTCCGAAATGCTGAACGCTTTTTCTGCCAGAAGATATCTACTGGAGATTTCCTGTAGACATAAAGGCAAATGTAATGTTTGTATTGTTTGTAGTAGTGATGATGATGATGATGATGATGATGATTATTATTCACGGCCCTTGGATTGTATTGAGTAGTCTTTTTCTTTCTCGAGATCACATGGAGTTTATATGTAATATTCTATATAATCTTGTCTACCAAAAGTCATGTGAACGACAGTTCCATAAATGTCTGACTTCTCACCAATCTACAGTACATTTTATAATGTTTCATGAATGTCACATCACTTTGAATGTAATCTGCAGGTATCACAAGGATTTCAAGACTTTTCTTGAACCGAACAAGAATTGGCACCGACATTGTGCCATAAACTCCTTTAAAATTACAGGAAGTTATTTGTTTGCAAAGAATAATCCAGTTGGCATGAGCAGTATAGCTGTCAATAGTCCAAGTGTGGGGTTTATACATCTGTTCTGCTATACCATATGAAGGAAGACGTGTAGGAAAGATATGGAAGAAAAGGTTGATTGGAAAGTATAGCACAGCAAAACAAATATAATGAGTCTACACCTAAGAACTAATTGATCAAGTCCATTTGGAATCTTCACTTTGCAGACTTTTTTCTCTTTCGTTTTAGTGTTTAGTTACATGAAATTACCGGAGTAAAAACTGCGGTAAAGCTTCCTCAGGTTCCCATGTTGTCTTGGGGAAATCTCGCCATTTAACCCTATAAACGATCTTGCCACGATGCCGACTGCATGCTAGAATTTCATCAACAATGCCCCATTCTTCCTTTGACTGCGATGTTGCAGGTTCCTCTGTTGTCAAGGACTTGGAAGATGAATCTGTTGTAGGTGCTAGAACATCAGTTGTCTTGTTGTGGACTGGTTTAATTGAGGGTTTGTTACCAGATGTTGTGGTCTGTAAAGATGTTTGTGTCTCCTTTGATGTTGTGGTCTCTTGCGGTGTAGCTATCTGAGTTGTATGTTCCAAATACTCATTTCTGTTGTCAGAGCTGAAGTATTGTTTTAGTCTGTTTGCGTGGACTAATGACCTATGTAGCTTGTGATTATCACAATCACGTAACTTGAATGTATGATTGGGCCCAATGTCGCTGATATACCATGGTCATGTCCATTTCTTGTGTAATTTAGATGATCTCCCTTGGGGTACTTTTGGATTGTGCATCCATACTAGTTGTCCTAGGTGGAATGAGGGTTCTTGAGCATGTGTATCATAATATTCTTTATATTTTTGCTGGGAGTTCCGGATGTTGTCTCGGGCAACTTGTCTAGTTATTTCCATTTGTGTTTTGAGCTTTTGTAAATAGGTTGCTGTTGCGTCCTTTACTGGCTTTTCGGTATTTGTAGGGCTGTCAAGAGAAACATCTAATGGAGTTCTCATTTCTCTCCCAAAGACTAATTCATATGGGGAGAATCCAGTCGAGTTGGTGCATGGTGTCTTGCGGTAAGCCATTAGGATTCCTGGTAACAAATCGACCCAGTTTTGTTGTGCTTTGTCAATATAGGTGCGTATAGATTGGGCTAATGTTCTGTTGAATCGCATGTAGAGTTGGTTTCTGGATGGTAGCTTGATGTATGGAAGCGTTTAATATTCATTTTCTTAACGAGAGTTCCGATATGATATGCGAAAGGAAGTTCTGTCCACGGTCAGATACTAGAGCTGTAGGAGCTCCATAATGGCAAATGATTTCTTTGTACAAAATATCAGCTATTTCAGTTGCTTCTTGCGATCGTAATGGAAATGCTTCCGCAAACCTGCTAAAACTGTCCACACACAAAAAGGTATACTGGTATTTCTCTTTGGTTACTGTTAATGGACCAAGAATATCCATATGCCAGCGTTCAAATACACCCATTTGACGGCATAGGGTGCAGGGGTGCTTTTGTAGAGTGAGAAGGCTGTTTTGCTTGTTGGCATTCCTCGCAGGTTTTAACATAGTCTTTTATTTGTGCATACAATTTTGGCCAATAGGACTTTGACTGTATTGTTGTATAAATTCTGTCAAAGCCTTGATGTCCTCCTCAAGTTACGGAACCATGACAGTTATGTAGAATTTCATGGCGTAATTCTGTATGAATGGCTAACTGTTGTTTAATGCGGATTTCTTTAGAAAGTTTCTTCGCCCGTCTGTCCCACCAATGGTACAGAAGTCCATCAAGCATGCTGTATTGTTCACTTTCAGCCACTGTCCTTGCTGCTTTTGTTGAGTCACTAGGCAGCTGACCTGTTTCTAGGTAGCACTTAATTGGAGCCAAGTCAGGATACAGGGACTGAGCTTGTTTGATTTCCACCCATCTGTTGGAAATGAAACCTGATACTAACTGCTTATCCACTGTCTGGTCTACTATACTGTACACAGAGACTGGTTGAGATTGCACCCTGTTGAGGGAGCATGGAGGGTCACATCCAAGGTCACGATTGAAGGTTCATTGATGTTTATGAACAACATACTCAAGTCAGTTTCACCGTCACTATAAGCAGTCTCATTATTCTTTATTACTTCCTGGTATGCTTGACACCACATTTGTGAATGACTTCATAATTAAATCCCTGTAATAACATACTCCAGCGACCCAAGTGTCCTGTTGGATTTTTAATGTCCTTAAGGTTTTTAGGGCTGCATGATCAGTGACAACAGTGAATTTCTGGTGTTCAAGAAAGTGTCTATAATTCAGTACTCCTTCCATTAAGGCTAAACCTTCTCTATCGGATATGCTCTATTTCGTTTTAAATATACGAAGTGATCTGCCGCCATAAGAAATTGGATGTTCCCTACCCTGGTCATCTTTTTGACTGAGAATGTAAGATATGGATTGTCCAGAAGCATCTGTTGAGAGAATGAAAGGTTTATCCATGTCCGGTAAGCTAAGACAGGTGTTGTAGTTAGAGCTGTCTTCAGTTTCTTAAAAGCTGATTCACATTTATCAGTCCACTGAAATTTTACATCCTTTTTAAGGGTGCACATATATTACTATAGTTTTTCACAAATCATCTGTTGTAATTGCATAATGCCAGGAAACTTCTGCGATCTCGTGCATTTTTCGGTCTTGGAAAGTTTAATACACTATTGGTCTTATCCAAGTACACTTCTACTCCATCTTCGGAAATAACATGTCCCAAACATTTGACCCTTTTTATTGGAAACCGACATTTTGATGGTTTCTGTTTAAGATTGGCTTTACGCAGCCTATCATATACTTCTTGCAAATGAGAGAAATGTTCCTCCAAGGTGCGACTATACACCAGCACATCATCAATGTAGCACAGAACATGTTTATAAGCTATACCTTGCAATAGTTTTGTCATGGTAAGCTGAAAACTCATGGGTGAATTAGACAATCCAAATGGAAGCTTTTTGAATGCATAACAACCATCGGATATGACAAATGTACTTTTCTCTAGTTTCTGGATCAAGCTTGATTTGCCGGAGGCCGGAAAACATGTCAAGCACCGAAAAATGTACTGCGGAAGATTGGCCTATGCTATCCATCATGTCATCAAAACGTGGAAGAGGAAATAATTCTGGTTTTGTAAACTTGTTTAGTTTCCTGTAGTCAACAGAGAATCTGTATTCTCCCGATTTCTTCTTCACAAGAACCACTGGACTATGCCACGGTGATCTAGATAGTTCAATGATATCGTACTTTAACATTTCTTTAACTTGTCTGTCAATTTCTGCTTTTTGTATGGGGTTGGTTCTGTACAATCTTTGCCTAACAGGTTTCTCATTGCCAGTGTCAATTTTATGTTGGTTGATCTCTGTACATCCTAATTCTGATAAGTCCACTGCAAACACATCTCTATTTCTCCCAATAAATTCTTGGAAATACAATTTTTCATCTGAAGTCAAATCAGAATCCCACAAATCAAAGCCAAGATCTTGTGCAATTTTTACAAATTTATCCCTTTCAGAACTGTCAGCTGTGTTCGTGCAGTTCACACTACAAGGCGGCTCTTGTAACATGTTAAGTTCATAATCAGGCTGTGTAATGTCATCAGTTTCAAGAATTTCCACAGTTGCTACTGTTTTACCAGGCCTTAAGATTATATCTTTGTTTGTGGGGTTTAGTAAACGAAATCGTCCTCTGCCTCCTTGAATTTTATCTATTGCTCGTGCCCCAAGTGATTGGGTTGTGGAGGGTAAGTGCGACACAGGTTGTAACAATATATTGGGCAGTTCTGAATTTTCACTGGAATCTCACATTCAGATTGTACAGGCACTACAATCCTGGCAACCGTTCTAGCAAGGCTTATTTTCTGTTTAAGTTCACTTTTTCAGGCAGACACTGTTAATCCATCATACAGGGATATTGTTTTTAAGTTCAAATCTATTGTAGCTTTCTTGCTTTCTAAGAAGTCCATACCTAGATTAAGGTCACAATGTATATGTTGAAAAACATGGTGTTACGTATATGTAATTAAATTGATTGTGTGTTAGTTATAAATTTTGTTTATATTTTTGTTTCATTACATTTTATTGTAATGATAATTTTCACTGGATTTGAATCTTTTTCGGAAAATTCACTTCTCTGTTTTGACCTGATTAGAACGTAAAAGTATTACATTATCACTATTTTTAGCTCACTTTGGTTGAGACGTTTGTAAACACTAAGCGAAAATGATTGGTTATTACCAAGGTCATGTTCGGCCCATGTGTTAGCTAAGTTGTAAACAGTCTTTCTTTTTTATTTATTTTCAGCATGAGAATCTGATTCTTAGCTAGGGTTATTTTGGCCTACGTACAAAATGGCATTTTTTTAAAAAATTTTTTTACTGCGCTGTTCAAATTAGTGATCACGTAGCCCCGTCACGTGAGCCACCATGTGATCTACAATCGCGGGTTAAAACAGCCATTTTCTAGTAGGTTTGTCAGTCGTAAAATTGTACCTTTGGGCTCAAGGTATTTGTCTTGTTATTTCCATTTGAGTTGATTTTCGTATTTAAAATGATTTATTCATCCTGAAAAATACTCTTCTTTATAAAAAATTCTTGGACAAAGACATTTAGTGGAAATTTATTCTGGAATTCTAAACGGAAACATTATAAATTGTGATTCAACGAGGAACTGTTGCCATCAGTACAACGACCTCATCTGACGTCATCGCCTTCCATACTGGAACTTCATCGAGATTCGAACCTGGATTCAGTTAGAACTGTTTAGTGATAGGACTTATATTTTTCAATTCTAGGATTAATGTTTGGATTATATTCTCAAACCGTAAGTCCTATTTCATATTTTTATCTTGTTTTCTAGGGAAATAAATTATTTTGTTAAAATTTACAAAGCTTGTTGACTTCACTCTTTTCTTTTGTTACCTTTATACGAGCGTACACGTAACAATGGAAGCTGTGTGTAACTGTAAGTCGGTTGATTTTTAGGTCCAGAGTTACACATCCAAGAGGCTTTTGTTGATCGCTATTAACGCCAATGATGAAGGGAATTTTGGGTGTTCCAATTCAAAATTGCTTCGAAACGCTGCAGTTGTCTACATGGATTGCATGAAAGTACTGCTCCTGTATCAATTAGTGCTGTTGTTTTTGTGTTATTGATAATCAGTGTTATGTGATTTCTGTTAATGTCAGATGTGACTGTATCCCGTATGCTACTGAGATTTGATTGTGGCCATTTCTTACTATGATTGAATTTTAGTCATACTGCTGACTGAATCCGTGAGGCTGATCTGCACACTACTGCAAAATGGTTAACATTTCCACATTTATGGCATTGCTTGCCATTTGCTGGACATCTCTGCTTCGCATGACCAGGAAATCTTCCACACCATCCACAAATCCTCAGGTTGCAGCCTTGTGTGGTTGTTCCATTGTCCACTGTCTTTCAAGGAATGCTTGAATTCTGGCTTGGATGACACTGCCACTGACAAGGACTACTGTCTTTCGATGTCCATGATATCACAGGTAACTCCTCGTTTGCAGATCTTAAGAATTTGATTGAAAATATTTGAATTTCCGAATAAAAATCCTGATGCTGATTGAGTACAGAGCAAACTTTTGCATTTTCTTCCTCTAATATGTACATTATAAATAATGTGACGAATATATATATATATATATATATATATATATATATATATATATATATATATATATATATATATATATATATATATATATATATATATATATTCGAGTGTCTATCAAACACAGCATCTATACACTAAAAGTCTCAAGTGTTGCTCTTGAGCCGCAAAGGGTACTCCTAATAATGAAAAAGTGTACAGAGTCGTAACGGATCGTCTTAATATGTCGTCTGCTCCACTCATTTTCCGTGTCATAGATCAAGCGCTCTGTGTGGTTCATTCACGAAAAGAACAATCTTACTCTTTAATATTTGCATAGTCTTCAGTTTCCTCTATCAAGCAACGACGTGTGTGGTACTGTTTGGATTTGTTTTATCACAAGATGTAACCTTGCATTAACTTCATGGTCACGCCGTTGTGTCATTGTGTCAGAGTTGGATGAGATATATCCCTCACCTTGCATCAAACGAATGAATGTATTTGGTAAATTTGTAATAAGGAAATTGATGCCATCAATATTTGCATTTCAAATGAAATGAGAAAGGTTTTCTTAAAATACAGAAAAGGACAGACATTAATAAAGCCCACACTAAGAGCAGAAATAGCGTGCTTATAATAGCTGAGGTCAGTTAGGTTGCCACAGTTTTGTACATCATACGAATTCGATTCTCTTTTTTAAAGTTTATATTCTTTATTATATTCTGCTGCTTGAGACATGCTATGAATAAGCAGTCAATGAAACCAGTCTGTTTTGCACACATGTCTAGGCGTATTACAATATGGGTCCGTTTAAAATGTCAGCATATTGTCATATTTTGTCTGGGAAATTAAGTAGCAGATGCAATGCAATCCCAAGCCACAAAATGATATCCTGATATAAATCGTTGTGTTGATAATGAGAGTTCCTTTTAATTGTTACTTAGAAGTAAATAAGGGGGGAGGATGGGTCTTGCGGCATCAGAATGAATGTATGCAATCTCCTATACGAATTAATTAGGAGAAAGAGCATCTAAATGTTGAATGCAGAGGTAAAACTTCAGAACATGTATAGAATAGCACGGAAGCATGTGTTGGCAATGATGATGCGATGCTATAGAAGTGTTTTAGAATTACCTCTTGATAAGTACACTGAAGATGAGTATGGATTGCCTCTATAAGTACACTGAAGATACGTATGGATTGCCACTATAAGTAGGCGTCACTGAAGACGCGTATGGATTGCCTCTATAAGTACACTGAAGATACGTATGGATTGCCTCTATAAGTACATTGAAGATGCATATGGATTGCCACTACAAGTACACAGAAGATGCATATGGATTGCCACTATAAGTAGGCGTCACTGAAGATGCGTATAGATTGCCAGTATAAGTAGGCGTCACAGAAGATGCGTATGAATTGCCTCTTTATAAGTACAGTGAAGATGCTTAGAGATTGCCTATTTATAAGTACAGTGAACATGCGTATAGATTGCCGCTTTATAAGTACACTAAAGATGCTTAGGAATTGTGTTACATGTAGGCTCGTACAAAAGTAACAAAAGAAAAGAGTGAAGCCAACAAGCTTTATAAATTTAATAAAAATGATTTATTTCCCTAGAAAACAATGTAAAAAAATAGGAAATAGGACTTACGGTTAGTGAATATAATCCAAAAATTAATCCTAAAATTGAAAAATATAAGTCCTATCTTATACAATTCTAATTGAATCCAGGTTCGAATCTCGATGAAATTCCAATATGGAAGGCGATGACGTCAGATGAGGTCGTTGTACTAATGGCAACAGATCCTCGATTGAATCACAGTTTATAACGTTTCCGTTTAGAATTTCAGAATAAATTTCCACTGAATTTCTTTGTCCCAGAACTTTTATAAATATGAAGCACTTGTTTAGTTTTCTGGAGAATAAATTATTAAATCCAAAAAATAGATGAACTTCAAGCAATCTGACATCAACAAATGAAACACCTTGTACCTTCAAGGTGAAAACATACGACTGGATAAATTTAATACCAATTGGCTGTTTTAAGCCTCGATTTTAGATCACATTGTGGCTCACGTGATGGGTACGTGACACTAATTTGAACATCGTAATAGAAGCGCACAACCGACAGGCACGTCCGCCATGGAAGAACTTAGCGAATCTTATTATAAAATTCAATAAAATAAAAAAAAGTTGTTTACAAATTAGAGCCACCAAGCAATTAGAAAATGGCCAATGGTAAATAGCCAATCGTTTTATCTTGATGTTTACAAGACCCAAAAATAGTGCTGAAGAAATTGTTATAATCTAATCGGGTCAAGCCAATTTTCGGAAAAGAGATTCAAATCTAATGAAAATTATCATTATAATAAAATGTAATGAAACAAAAATAAAATAAAACAAATTTTAAAACTAACACACAAGCAATTTAATTACATATTCGTAACAATTGCCTCTTTATAAGTGCACTAAAGATGCTTAGGAATTGCCTCTTTATAAATACACTAAAGATGTTTAGGGATTGCTTCTTTATATGTACAGTGAAGGTATTAGAACGTACCATTCATTATTGAAAAGGAGATACCTAACCGGGTCCAACATAATTTCCATTGGTTGCATGTCCTTAGCCGAGTATCAAGAAAGCAAAATGAGACGTGTTATTTTTTGTAAACATATATCTGTAGATTGGTATGCTGAAACAGAGCAAGAGATAAAATTATGTCAGCTAATATTGAATTTTTCCCTTTGTTCCCAATAGAAATCTGTTTTCAAAGAAAAACAAAAGGCTAAAATAAAAAAGACTTTTCAAAGAATTTATCTTTTTTCTTTTCACAACGTTTATTCCTTAATGGATAGTTTGCTTTCTGACATTTTTACCTAGAAATGCTACTTCACGGTCGAATGTTATTTGTGCAAACTGATTCAACGACTTGGTTTAAGGCAATTAGTCAAAGTGACCCTGATCTCTACATGATATGAGTATGTTAAGTCTATCGAAGGAACCGCTCCGGTGGCCTAGTGGTTAGAGCGTCCGACTTAGATGCGGGAGGTCGCGGGTTCGAACCCGGCCGAGTCATACCAAAGACTTACAAAATTGGTACTAACAGCTACCTCGCTAGGCGCTCGGCATTAAGAGGTTAGTGTTAGGACTGGTCGGCCTGGTGACAAGATAATGTGACTGTGTAGGACATCATGCTACATGTCTGTGGCATGATGTCCCAGTGCTAGACATCACTATCAACTGCCACACTGCAGACATCGTAGCGATATGACAGAAATTGTTAAAGCTACGTTAAAATCCAGATCTCACACACACACACACACACACACACACACACGTCTGTCGAAGGAGTTCACATTGTTTGAACGCATGTCACCTAGTTCGTTATCTATTATATTGTCTGTTAAGTCGTTATCCATTCTATTGTCAGTTAGGTCATTATCCATTCTGTTGTCAGGTCGTTATCCAGTTTATTGTCAATTAAGTCGTTATCCATTCTATTATCAGTCAGGTCGTTATCCATTCTATTGTAACTTCTTTACATGAAAATATGTATCAGGTATTGGCAAAAAGTTGCAAAAACACATAAAAGTGAGTTGCGAAATCCAAATGCATACTTTCAGATTTCGAAACCACTGAGTGAATTAGAGAAGATAGTTTGGGCTGCTCATTGAAAAATCTCTTGCTTAGCGTTCATATAGGCATGTTTACAGCATGGATG
>JAECUM010060279.1:0-13508 GCA_016617855.1 Megalonaias nervosa
GTGTGTGTGTGTGTGTGTGTGTGTGTGTGATATTTGCTAAGCCGCAGCTATAAAGTTATGTATAAGCTATAATCTACCTGTCCTGGGAATATTACCGCGGCCATGTGTTTGATGTCTAACGATTGCTGCGGGCTAGTGTTAAACTCTTTCGCAAGGTTACATGACCAGCCGGAGACCCGGAATCTTGAATCAGCAAAGGCGATAGATCGCACCATCTAAGCAAAGGTTTGCAGTTACCACACCTATGTGTTAAAGGTTAGTCCAAAGATCAAAGAGAAGCCCGCGGGGTGAGTGGGGCATGTTCTCATCCGTGATGCAATAGGCTTGTTAAAGGGTCGAGCGGAAGGAGTGTAATTGGAAATTTGAGTCATTTGATTATTAAATTGTTATTCATTGCATTTCAACATTTTTGTATATTTAACCATTTAACCGTCGGCATGGCTGACTTGGGGCTCGCAGCTTTACATTTATCTTTCACTAAATTTAACTTCCAACAAAATAGAGCCTGGGTGGTACTTCTATATTAGTTTAAATGAAACACTGGGAGCGTCCCACCCCAACCATAACAATCCCCACTATGTATATATATATATATATATATATATATATATATATATATATATATATATATAGAGAGAGAGAGAGAGAGAGAGAGAGAGAGAGAGAGAGAGAGAGAGAGAGAGAGATACATATATACCTACCTAGGTATGTGCTTTGCGTTTACCTCTCTGTTTATAGCTTTGTTAGGTTTTAGTGATAATTGTGATTTTTTGTTGCTTATGGAAGAGTCCTTTTTGGGAAGTTTCACCTCAGCACGAGTAATAAGCGAATTTTGAGGATCAGACATCATAATGTCCAGCATTCACAAGACTTTATGACAGCATGGATTAGTCTCGTAAAAAGGACGCAGGATAATTTCGTTACATATGAAATTCTCTGGCTGTACTTGTTTCAAAACTTGATAAAGGAAAATTCACTACATATTGTGCCAAACGCACCCCACCCCCCAACAACAAACGAATATATTGCAACTGCATTTACTTCATTGTTCGATCATATGTCACACAATATGTGACCTTTACATTACATTCATGTGACCTTTACATTAAACTAATCAGACCCCAAATCTGTGCTGTTACTGATGAATGATGTGTGGGTCTCATGTGACCTGTTCATTAAAATATTTAATTCTGCTGCAAGCAGACCTTTCCGAAACAACCCCGAATGCAGTTTAGACACTTACGGGTATTTGGCAACTGCCAAATCTAGCAGGAAGTTCAAAATTACCACACGACACAGGGTTGTGTTATTCCACATGGATTTACAACATAGGGATTGATCCGGAAATATTCTGTACATATCGCCAAAAGGACCCTTCGACCGATTATAACTCAAGAATCGCGAGAAAGACAGATAAGTGTCTAAAAGTACATAGATATGTTGTCGACATGTTTGTCTGCAAATGATTCCTCGATTTTATGAATAGATGGTATCAGAACCACAAATAGTCCAACAGTATCAGCACAGATTTGGGGGTCTGATTTTTCGGACTACCGAATGCCCACAAAATGACCTGTCCATCAGGACGACTTTATATATTCATAGTCGCTTAACTACTAAATATATCTTGCATAATTCATAGAACCCTTTATAAAAGGGTCTTCAAGTGATTCAGCACGGGTACGAACTGTTTTAGATAAAATTCAAAGTAGATATGGTGTCTATTATCCTATATACATTGAGTTTGTTATGTCCCGTTGGCCACTACCAGAGGGATATTCTAAAAATGGCATTTGAAGTAGAAATTGTTTCTTACTTTTTCTTTTTCTTTTGTTTTCATTATTTGCCAAAAGCACTCATTTTTTAAGCAAACGCACAAACTGCCACAACATCGAATGTACCACAAAACAATAAAAGAGTAATCAAAGATGGTTCAGCTTTTTTCTTCAAGGGATATGAACAAAACATTAGGACAGTAGGTAAGCATACGTTTAAAGTAATGTGATAGTATACAAATTTAATTTTAACTTAATAGTATCTCTTGATTTTAGTAACTAGTAGTTTTATATTTAATCCTATTTAAGCAGACGTGAATATGAATATGTACATGCTTCAAAAGTAACAGACTGCATCTACAAAGCTCGTGTGTCATACTTAGAGGATATCTACATTTTTAGTGGATATACGGAAATATTTAACGAGTACATTGGAAGCCATTCGTGACAATATAAATTGTTTTCATATGTCGAGTGAAATATTTCCGTATATGAACTCAAAAAGTAGACTTTCATTTTATCATCTATTTTTAATGGCAAAAGCAGTCGATTTGCGTGGGTTTTCTAAGTTTTGTGCAAGTGCGACAAACAGCTACATTACTACGTTGATAAAAGGGAGTACCTAAATTTTTGGACAGTGATATTTTACAAAGTTAGGTTGTTCATATCAAACGTCAAATTGTGTGTTTTTAACAAAATAATGACTGTATTCGCATGAAATTTAAGAGATTTTTTTATTTTTCTCAACACATTTCATGCTATGAATGATACTGTCGGTGTGGGGTAACTAGAAATTTAACAGAGCGATTGTATCTGGCGGAATTCAGAGCGAAACATTTTTAAACAATCGATTTTTAATGATTTGAGTACTTGTAATATTTTCATTCTTCATCTTGTTCATTTCTACATCGTACATAAAATTGTATGTGACCTTTGCAATCTTGCAGTCTAGCGCGGCAGCTGACGCTGTATCCAATTTTCGATTGTCACTTAATTTCGGTTTACCATCAAAGCTAATCAACGATTGATCTGTCCATCGTTTTCAAACATAATACTTAAAGGCTGCTATTGCTGTTTGGAGTTCGTTTTTAGGCATTTCGCAATGGCACCTCATTGATTGCATATATGCACACTAGAGGGTCTACAGATTGCACATTTTAAGATACCTCCTGGTGTGGAGGGACAGAGTGGAAGAGAGGGAGAAGAAGAAAAAAAAAAGAAGAAGAAGAAAAAAAGAAGAAGAAGAAGAAGAAGAAAAAGAAGAAGAAAAATGAAATAGGTCTAAATATGGAAATACAGGTTTAGGGGCAGATATACTTCCTAAAAAAGAGAAAGTAGTTTCAAAAGTTATATTGACACACTGCTGGTAAAAGTAATATCGTCACTGTGGAGATATAACTTTTCCCTAACTGATATATGTCAATCTCCCATTATGAATATACAATACATATAATCACTCACTAATTGCTGGTAGTGCGAGCCTTTGGTAGCGGAAATATTATTATTATTATTATTGCTGCTGTATTATTATTATTATTATTATTATTATTATTATTATTGCTTTATTATTAATAATACTATTATTACCGCTGCTATATTATTATTATTATTATTATTATTATTATTATTATTATTATTATTATTATTATTATTGTGGCTATATTATTATTATTGCTTTATTATTATTATTATTATTATTATTATTATTATTATTATTATTATTATTATTATTATTATTGCTATTATTTTTATTATTATTATTATTATTATTATTATTATTATTATTATTATTATTATCGCTGCTATATTATTATTATTATTATTATTATTATTATTATTATTATTATTATTATTATTATTATTATTGATGCTATATTATTATTATTATTATTATTATTATTATTATTATTATTATTATTATTATTATTATTATTGATTAAAACTCAAGATTTAAAACTATAGCGGCAGTTCTAAAATTTAAATGGTTTTTCTTAAAAATTTCATTAGTTTTCACCATTCATACATCTTTCTAATCCCTTTCTTTCTCTTAGGTAACGCCGGGAGCATGGAAACAGAAGGTCAGTACCAATTCAGCTAATGTGTTTTCTTAGACTGGTTCCCCTGTTCTTTGTAATACAAGCCATAGTCCAACGCAGTTGGGCGAACAGATAAACTAAGGCCACTGACGTCACCGATCAGCGATTGTGATAATATGTAAATATCACGCGGCAGGGTTTTGTTATTTGTATAATATGGACAAATTTGGTGTTTTTAACTGTCCTTTCAATGTGGTGTGACATACAGACAAAACACTATGCTGCTTAAAACAGTGTTATTTGTATGATTAAGTGGAGTTGTAGGGAACTGTGATACATCCCTGTTTCCCTCTTTCTGGTTTCTACAACTGGCCAATACGTGTTGCCGCCAGTCGCATGTCACGAGTCATATAGTACATTATGCATACTTACCTTTAAGCTCAGCCAAGAATACAACAACAAAACAAGAATTTCGCCAAAACAAAAGCAAAGTATTGGCAGATTGGCATATATCTACTGGCGGGAAAAGTCATCAGATTTATCTCATTACTGTAAGGTCAAGGTCGCAGTTTGTTAGTACCAGATATTATTTATCGTTGAAAAGGGACGGGGAACCAGTCTAGGGTTTACCATACCGCCTACGCATGTCTATTGAGAACAGGAAAAACAAGTTACTTTCGTAAAGGCTTTCTTTATGTTGGCATGCTCCGGCGTTATTCCTCCTTTACTTATCCTTCCAATTTCATTTTAATTCCGTTTCTTTTGGAGCTTTCCTAAATTACTAAAACATATCATGCAAGCAAATGTAAAACTATTACATATGTTTATGTCTTTCACTATTTTTTGTTTTGGAACATAATTTCATTGTTTACTAACTTTATGTTCATTTTTAAGTTTCGTGTTATAAATATGATTCTTAACTGTCGCATATGACTTGTTTCTTTTGAGATCATATACTTGTAAGTTAAAATAACTAATATTTGTATGAACAGGCTGAATTAATTTCATCTATCACTCTTTTATTTCAACAATTTAATTCCATTGTTTACATACTGGACACCTTCATTGTTTTTAGTGAATTGAATTTCAGTGGATGGTAAATGAAAATCATACACTTATATATTTTATGTGATTACTAATAAAGCGTAAGTTATGACAATTATTCGCACACAACCACTAATGGATATTCACATTTTTCCGAAAATGTATACTTGTGGTGACATATTAACGTAAATAATGGTGTTGCAGCTAAGTCTACATTTAAAGGTTTTCTTACAGGATCCATATTTGTTATGACTATTTTCTTAATTGAATTCAAAGTCAGACCCGCCTTTTCTAAATGTGTTTCTGATTGAGATTGTTTTCATATATATATATATATATATATATATATATATATATATATATATATATATATATATATATCAGTCGTGCAATAGCATACACCCAGATCAAACGTAACATCCTCAGTTTATTTTTTCGTAGGATGCAAGTAAAGACCCTAGATGTAAATAGTGGCCATCTTGAACTGCACTCAAACCCGTAGTTGTAATTACTCTTTCCTAACAGTATTAACGCCAGAATGACTCGATAACGTGTCAACAGCAATAGTATCGTAGTTAGCAACTGTTGAAGCGGACTGATTTTTAAATTTGTTTCATTCAAGCGTTCCACTAATTTCATTAAAATTTAAAAGTGGAGGTGTTTTAGTTGAGACGTTGTTATGTGCGTCTTCGTGAATCTATACCTAAGTCATCCAAGCCTAAATCCAGATTTGCCGTGGATTAGTACCTAAGACGTCCAAGCCTTAGTCCGTCATCTCCGTGGATTAGTACTTAAGTCATGCATGCCCTAGTCCATCGTCTTCGTGAATTTGTACCTAAGTCATCCAAACCTTTGTCCATAATTTCAGTGGATTAGTATATAATACTCCAAGCCTTAATCCATCGTCTCCATTTCACTATTTATACTAACTGGGTCCTACTGTTCCCATG
This sequence comes from Megalonaias nervosa, assembly GCA_016617855.1. Classification (NCBI taxonomy): domain Eukaryota; kingdom Metazoa; phylum Mollusca; class Bivalvia; order Unionida; family Unionidae; genus Megalonaias; species Megalonaias nervosa. Next base: position 5,806 of record JAECUM010060279.1, read on the forward strand.
GCATGCATTTAAAATTTCGTCTAAACTGACCGAAAATGATCTATACTGGATGCTCAGATGCAATACATCCCGACGTAATTTGCAATAGTATGGTATACATTCTTTTATTACCTTATAAAGCTGTGGGCCTTTTGTTTCATCCCCGAAAGCAGGGAATCCAAGGAGTTTTTCCTTTAACTTATCATACAAAATCTTCACATGCAGCACCAATGCCACGCAAGAGAAAACATCACAAAAATATCAAGCACAAAGTTATAAATGATTTGTTTTCTCCAGGTGCCATTTTGAACACAAAAGTTTACAGTATTGTTCCAGTGGCATTACCCTACCGTGGTGTGGGTGGAGTGGGGTGTGGTGGAGTGAGGGTAACTCAGCGTGAGAAGTATGGTCCAATTGGAATGTCCTCGACCTTTCCATCACATGCTAGATAAATCTCGGACCACTTTCAACCGCATGGTTGTTTCTACAACTTGAAAACATCACTGACGTGACAAGAAGCAACATAGGCAAAATGTTTATGCTATTGAAGCCAAAATGGTTTCGAATATTTTATATAAAAAGTTGCATGAATGTTAAAAACAGAAAGTGCAGGTATTTCACTTATTATTTAAATTTCGAGTGTTTTCTTCATCAGCTGTCATTTTATAAGAATCTGTTTTTGCACTTCTTGACAGATGTTCATCCCCCAAAAACTGTGAAGTATCACTACGATTGTCTCCGAGTCTGTTACGTAGAGTCAAGTTATTCGATTACCATTAGAAAGAGACGAGAATGCCCAGAATGGAGTATGGCCCCAGTCTCAATGGAACATTCTCGAACATTTCCGTCCAGTCGAAAAGAAACGTCGGGTGTAAATCCGTCGCCTTTGAGATCTATATTCTGAACTACTTTTGTTCGCATGAAACAATATGGCAGCGGAAGGAGATAAAGTAACAACTGGAAACATCCCGGCCTTTGCTCTCGTAACATATGTGGTGCACCCAGTCAGAGTTTCGATTTGGTTTGGTGCTTTAAGGCACAACAACACAAAGCAACTGGAGTAAAGTACCTTGCCCAAGAACACGCCACGGTAGCTGACACAGATTGGTCTGATGGTAGGATTCGAACCCGCATCCTTTTGGTGTCGAGTGCGGCAATCTAACCACTGGGTCACCGCAGCTCACCACCGTAAGAGGCAAATCACCAAACAAATTAAATTGATGTGTATCCCAACAAATATTTCCGAGGTTATTTCATGGCTTGACGGAAACGGCCGAACGATTTTCAGACCGGTCCTAGCCTCAGTCAACCGGCCCACTTCTACTTTTATTGCTATTGCGTAGAAATTCAAATCAGGGTTCATGGGGCGGGGGGGGGGGGACCTGAGTGGAAACAAAGCGTCAAACATTTAGGACGCAAAGCGTCGCTTGCAACGTCTACTAACAAATTTAATAATGAAAACAATGCACGCCAATTTCACAGTATAGGTAAACAAAAGTAGAAATTTATCTGGGTTAAAAATAACTTGTAAAAGATCTATTTTGATCTAATTAGTTGTTTATTAGCGTAACATATTTTTTGAAGTAATCTACATAATGGCGTCTTAAGCTCGACGAAGTCAACAGTCGTTGAAGATTGGAATCATAAGGGTTCGGATTTATGTAAACAGTCCGCATGTGGCGCTGTTTTTACTGTTCTTTCGGTATTTTCTATGCCGATGTAGTCTCGGCTGGCCTAGACCACTCAGAGTCCAATTCAGAAAGTCGAAGGCATTTTACTCGTAATGGGAAGAGACGAGCATGTTCCAAAAGCCTACTTTTTATAGATACAAGCCACTCTTTAAAACTCAAAACCTTTTCACTTGTAACCTGAACTCGATGCACGTCAAATGGCAACGCTTAAGGGTACGTCAAGCCTGTTCTGCATCTCCAAATCACTGCAGGCGGTAAACAAGAAGTATCAATGACAAATGACAAACGACACTCAGATTGCAATACACAACGTATGAGGTCAAATATTAGTATCTCACTTTGCGTGCGTGGACAACAGTAACTGCAATTTAACAGCAATATCACAGGCAATATGCCAATGGAATACAAGTTCAAAATTAAATATATGGATGTTGACATAATTGGAAAGACAAGATATAAATTACAATTAATGGAGCATCAATCAATCTTCAGCAAACTCATTTCTTTATAACGATGAACCCTAGGGTACTTTTATCTTCTTGAAAAATGGAAAGAACAAACACGTCGAGTAAAATGATTCTGTGCTCATGTTGCCGTTTGTACTTTCTTTGAGAAAACTATTTCCAAATGAGGTGCTCTTTATTGAATGCCATGTTTTTTCTGTTATTTCTTAAAATGGGGGGCTGTCACAAAAGCAGGTGTGCAGAATGATAAAAGTTCATGCAAGATACAATGTTCATATATATATATATATATATATATATATATATATATATATATATATATAGAGAGAGAGAGAGAGAGAGAGAGAGAGAGAGAGAGAGAGAGAGAGAGAGCGTCTTTAAATTAAAATTTATATAATCCATTTATATCTTTAAAGCTTCTCGCTTGAAGCATAGGCTAAAATATCCATCTGATTTGAGATGATCTTTCAACTACGTCAGCAAGTGGATTTAGAGTTGTTATCAAAGACCAAATTTTCATCATTACCTCAGCAAAAATAGTCATGTGTTTAACATACTTTTATTGTAGTGCATTTAATCTAACTTTTATAGACATGTATTTAACATACCTTTTATAGAATCATTTGACCAACTTGTGCATGTTAATATCAGTATCTCTGCTAAATCATATGGCGAAGTTTTCTAGCTAGAAAGAACATAGTTAGGATTATTGACTATAAAACACCATACAAAAATAAAAGATATCTGGGACCAAAAAAATGTTCACCACATGCCATTGTCTTGGTTTTCTAACCCGGTGTTTTCTACATTACATTTTAAAGGTCGTATTTCATGCTGCAGTGTCTGTATTTGTTGAAAATTATATTTCTTGTCGAATCCACACAATCTCTTTGAATTCTATACGTAGAGCCTTTCACGCACTTTCCGCGTTAACCACACACTCTGTATTAACAATGAGTGCTAAGGAGGTGGGGATATTCCGTATGTTGACGCTGCTCTGTTTTTACATAAATAAGCTACTTTTCAATGTATGTATGACTTCTTAATAAATCTGGAAAATAAATCATACCTTAAAAAGATCGCTTTGAGATGAAATCGTGTCTTTATTTACATTAACAGCCAATGGATGTTGCCATTGTTGTTACATTCGTTTGTGTTCCATTTGGTGACAACCGCATCACACTTCCGGTGTTTGTTGGACCACGGATAACTATCCTACTCCATCTGTAGTCAAAGTACGCTGTGTCCTTACTTCTTTTCCCACAGTTCTCTGCGCTGATGTGAAGCTAGCTGCTGAAGACTGCAGTTCAGCAATGAGTTTCCGAACTTGCCGTTAAGGAAATGATATTATTGCGCGAATTACGTCACTGTTTAACCGACTGGGAGACACAGATGTTTCCCTGTTTTCGGCCTAAGATATTGCTTGCCAATTTTGGACGCGTGCCAGCAAAGTTCTTCCACTGTTCTGTTCGACAATTTGCTTATTTGGAAATGTACACACATAATACAATAACTGAGAAATCTTAAGAATCAGTGAGAATAAATCCGTTGAAAACTAACTTATTTGTTCCCCAATTTTACTGAAAGTTTGTGGAAAGGCTAATTCATGCGAGTTAAATAAAATGCGTAGACTTTAGAAAGCTCATAAAAAAAATACAGACATTGCAGCTTTAAGAGTCTTGAAAAGAAATAGAAAATGTGCATTTCGTCCTTTTATCTTCCAGGGAACAATGGTGGAGGAAGACGAAAGAGGAGGAAATTTACATTACTTCCGGCAAATACGAACCACAAACCTCCGGGGAAGAAAGATCTTGTCTATTTCGAGGACTCGCCAAATTTTTGTGAGAAAGACACTTCAATCGGATTCATTGGCACTAAAGGACGTGAATGCAATGCTACTTCCCTTGGTATTGATGGCTGTGACCTCATGTGTTGTGGGCGTGGCTATAAGTCCGAGTCATATACTGTAAGAGAACGATGTAGTTGCACGTTCCACTGGTGCTGCCAGGTCAAGTGCAAAGTCTGCACGAGGACAAAAGTTCGGCATACTTGTTTGTGATTGTCAACAAGAAAGCTTCGATGCAACTGAAATATTGTTTGCATAAATGCAAAACGTATAATCAATCACCAGGTAGTAATTTTATTTATTAGTAGCAGGGAAGGAAGGCCAATTGTGAAATGTATTTCGTTTTGCGGTGAAATGCGTGTATTTTTGCGACAGTATTGTTTGTTACAAGCTGCGTGTATACCGTTTTAGGTATCGTTTAAATGATTGCCGGTAATGGTCAGTTTTAAGATTGAAACGGGATGTGGGGCTGTCTTCATGTGAGACGCGCACGACGTACTCCATTTGTGGTTGTATCATGGACAAGTGCTAGGTTTGTGCCGGTATACAACGATATTTTCATCATCGATAGTAACAGAGATATTTGCGTAAAAACCTGAAGAATCTGAGACATATTACGTCAATGGGTAATGAACGCGCGATTTCCTACATATTGTTCGGGGGACATTTTTGTATTTATAAAACCTAGAAAACAATTCTTATATATATATATATATATATATATATATATATATATATATATATATATATATATATATATATATATATATATATATATATATATATACTGGAGGTTCGACAAGGTCAAGAAGTGCTATGAACTATCAGATACTTATATTCGTATACTTTGTACAGGAATTGGAAATAAGAAAAATCCATCTTAGACACAGGTGAGCTTTACGCTTAGCGATGTACACAGTCTGATATACTGATTTTAAAATCAACATTTAGACGAAAACTTTTCCATACTGTTAGAATCTCCTTCAGTATCCCTCCACATAATGAAGACCTATACAAAAGGCATACCATTTATAAGTCCCTTATTAAATTTCATTATCGTTTTCGTCTCTCATATTTGAAATCTATACATAAAAAACATTTTCTGGAAGGGTTATTGTTTGAATTCTTTCGGTGGGATGGTGGAAGATCTTTAGCGCTCATTATATATGGGTTTCACTGTACGTTTGAAATGTGTCTTGCGGAATGCTAGTCACGTTGGACCTGTTTATAAGTACCTAAGCAGGGTGAAAAGTCAGGATAAAATGCAAAATCGATAAAGAAAAAAATCGATATAGATAAGTGCACGAATTTATTGAAGCTACACAAAAGAAGGAGAGGTTGGTGGAGCTCATTTATTGTGACCAGGAAAGATGCCTTTGGTCAGGGCCGTAGAGAGCAATCACGGGCCCTGGGGTAAGAAACACCCGGCCCTCTCCTAGTTTTTGTTCAAACAAAATTTTTCTTTTATAAAATTAGAAAGGGTTGTTCCTGCCTTTGGTAAAGAAAAACTCTTGCAAATAACAGCTGTTATGATATTTAAGTGAAGAAAAAAAGCGTATATTCGTATAAAGAGCGAATGATCGTCTTAAAAACAGAGAATAAAGGTTTGCATTTTTCTCAAAGTAGATGCCATGAACGTATTTCATTTTGGGGTATTTTGTTGTTGTTGTTGTTGTTGTTGTTGTTGTTGTCTCTAATGAATATTATTATTTTATTCCTAATAAAGTTTTTGTCTTGGAACGGGTACAATGTTTCCAAATATAAATACTAATTTAAAAATAAATATCCATGCTTCTGCCATTTCGATCTATTTTTAAACCTTGCCAGCAAAGTCTTAAAAAAAATAATAAATCAATAAACGCGATTCGATTCTTTCCTCAGTTACTTTTCTAGAGTAAATGTCATTCAACTGCCTTTTACCACTATACCCTTGATTACAGTACAATATGACGTATCAAGTAACGGAGGGGAAAATAATGAAGAAAGGCATTATTTTTGTCCTTCTTCATCAACCGACTTGGTCATCTGCATTTATGCCATCACATTATCATGTTTTAGCTATAGCCAACTGCTACTATATGATAACGTTCGAATATCTACACGCATTGAATCAGTGTTGGATGAAATGTTCAAGTGATTGCGTGTACATATGGATTATATATATGTTGCATCGAAATGCTGTCATTTCCTCTGCTGAAAATGTATAGATGTAAGCATCGACATACTTCTAACTTGTGATAAGTAAAAAGAGGTATATAAGTTAAATATAGTGTTCATCTACCCTTTAGTTCCTTGGAGACGAAAGTCCTGTACTGAGAAATAGTTCTCTTTCGCACAGAGACATTCAGGCAAGTAGACTAACTCCTTTTTTGCAAGAAGTTATTGGTGGGGCGGGGTTTGCACCCACGAAAGTAGATAGCCACGAATAATTCCTTCTTAAGATATATTTTGATGTTTTACCAGTGTGGGATCAGCGACTTAAATTGCCACCAGCTTCAAAATTAGAAACCAAACTCATCAAACATTTAGAAACTTTTATTACACTGTACTTTCCAAGACTGAAGAATTTTCAAGAAAAAGAAGAAGTTTGCGCAACACATTGTTATAAGAAATATAAAATTTATATAAAAGCCTCGACTTTTAGACTCGATTAGTTTGAAGAAAAAGAAATGTTTTGTTTTTTTTTTTTTGTTTACTCTGAAACACACATAACGTTAAACTGAGGTACATGGATGAGAAAATGTAAAATTCGGAAAAAAATATCTTCATTGTTACAATGATGTTTTTAAAAATTTTAAGATTTCTTACAAAATTGTTTAATAAATAAATCCGGCATACGTTTTTATTTGCAGGTATATGCTTTTAGTAGGAATGTGATATGCCATTACTGTGGCATACAGAAAATACCAAACGCCGGTTAGGGTTGGGGGGTTGGAGGGTTAATCTAGCATACTTTTTATACAAAAAAGATATAAATGTTCCTTGAGTCTTCGGTGGATCAGAAGTTATGACTGCGCATTTCCAGCGGGTAATTTTTATATTTGTATTTATTTCCCTTGCTAGAATTTTATTTACGATCGGCACCATATAGCCATTATTGTGCTTATGTGCTGTTAAACGCTTATACAAGGATATTATTTTTGATTGATATGGATGGGAGACTATGGATATTTCTATTTGAATATAAGAAATCAATAACTGGATACAAGGATTATTTTGCAAAGCAAACCATAATGACCTAATTATGCAGATACGTTGTATGCTTTGAAAAATACTTAACTTGTACAGTACGTTAATTATATCAGAAAAATAAACTAGACTAACATCGCTTTCACACTTTCGATAAATTTTCATATGTTCATCATTTCATTTATTTATGCGATGTGATAAGCATGTATTTTCATATATAATGAACAATGCTTACGCCTTTAATAGCAATTCATATACATGTATTTATAAGTATAGTCAGTATCGAATATTTTTCCATGGAATTGTACATATCTTTCATGCAATAAACATTTCAAGATATCATTTTTTGTTGTTGTTGCTATTATTATTAATTTACAGCATTTAAACCACAACAGTTCGATCAGCGTTATAAACTGTATGTAAATGTATAAAACATTTAGAAGTCCGCAATTCAAGACACACACATAAATTCTCATACAAAAAACAACACACACACACACACACAAACACACACACACACACACACACACGTAA
>JAECUM010060280.1:0-12935 GCA_016617855.1 Megalonaias nervosa
TGAAGAAATTCATTGTTTTTAACAAACAATTTGAATGTATGAAAGAGAAGTTTCATTTTATGTTCATCATGTGGCAAAAGCGTTATAAATGACCAAAATAAATCTTGTACGACCGCTTTAATAAATAACGTCTTTCCCCTAGAATAAAAATTGAAAATTAAAAGGAAAAATAATATGAATTAAATCCCGAATGATTCTAAAAGTTCTACAGCAAGTCCGAATATACAGAATATTCTGAATGAATTATAGTGTTTAGTGTTTTTATGTCGAAGTAGCCTCGAATGTGCTAATGTGTCAACAGTCTTGATGTGTCACAATGATATAATCAAGAATGTCCGTAAATGTATTCACGATAATCCCAAAATAATGATTTAGTCCAAAAGTCAATGAGCCCTTTGTAATACCAATGAATAAATTAAATACTCTTTGATTATAACTTAATATTAAAACAGGAATAAATAATCCTGTTGATCACAACTATGAGCTGAGAAATGAAACAAAATCTGAGACCACAAGTGTGTAAATTGGCCAAATGTGTCACAGGTTGACCCCAGCCGAGGGTTTATAGAAGTACGGCGTGTGTGTTAGACGGGGCGAGGCTCGCTACCACCATGTTTGGGTACCAGTACTACCGGGAGCTGAGTGCCTTCCGCCGTCTCCTGGTAGTAGTACTGAATGAGGCTTGCCATGAGGTTGGTGTTTCCCAGGACCTCGAGACAACAATTGTTGTCAACTGAAGGTTCTTAAACGCACAAATATGATAAATAATTTATCTCTAATCAACTAGTGACCACGCATTCACGAGATTCCAATTTAACACTTGCATGATTTTTTTCTTGCTTCACATTCGTCGAACTTATCATAACCTTTTTGCAAGCCGCAGACAGGTATTTCATGACACGTACTTCAAACATGTCCCAAACACCTAATGCGCATATTTTACACCTAATGCACAGATATTTCCTATCTCAAATAGCGAAACACTTCAACGATAAAATAGGTAGAGTACAGTTTTATGAAACTAAAGTCAAACAAGAAACCTAAGTAGGTGGAAAACGTGTGTGTGATACGGAAATACGGATTGGATAGCTGTATCGAACGCTGGATCAAGCAAGTAAGATTAAATGGGAATACAATAAAATTATAATGATGTGCAATGGGAACGAGCTTCGCGTTTCTCCATCACGTTACTCACAGGTCATACTGTCTTAAAATGTATCGCTGTCGTAAGGCTGTTTTGGCTTCTGAATAATTTAAATCCTAAAATATTGTGCCTGCATATTAATACCCAAGGACGTTTACTATATCCCACATTCCTTATCAAATCATACAATGAAATCCAATCATAAACAAATGTGAAGTAATCAGACTCTGTGGCGTCTCCAATGTCCTTCATTGTGACGTAATTTTAGTATTTTTACGTCTGGTACGTGCTGCATTGTAACATCATCATCCTGGTGTTCCATCACTGCAAGGAAAAAATTCCTAACGTTTTAGTTTTTAACAATAGTAAATAGCAAAATCTTTCCAAAAAAAGCCATTGTAAAGAAAAGATTGCAGCAAATTTAGCCTTGAACATGTTTCAGCTTCTACATGAAAATATTGAAACTGTAACTCTCACTCTTATACTAAATATTAGGGCACTCATTTCTCGCAGTAGGCATGGTGTTTTGCTTTCGGTGCTTATTTGCATCACCAAGCATACTCCATGTACGAGGCTTGCACATATCCTGAACAAATATTGGGAATGTTTCTTTTATGCATCGTTCAAACAAATGAATTCCCCTGATTCCAGAACTAATATATTAAGTAACCTATTTTGAGACAGTTTTGATCGTCTTCTTCTAACGGATCAAACTGTATACTTCGAGGAGTTACGTGTCTCATAAATGACACCAGACATGTGTAACATTTCCTGAAGGAAGTTTGATAACATGCACTAATTATTAATTAGTTCAACCATTTACATGCTTCTCTTCACCAGGAAAATGTTTGCAAATATTTCTATGGTAGGATCAAACACAACCCTCCTTCCTAAAGGTGTGATTATTTTTAAGTCTTGGGATTGTTGTCATTTTTCATTGTTGAACATAGATGGATTTCTGGGAATAAGAAAATCCCTTTAGCGTAAATGATTTGCTGTAGCTAACATTAAAGAGTACTTGGTAGGTCAACATTGCGGTCACTATGGCGTCCGTTGGAATGTCATTCTTAAAGTTTTTACTGTGTCTCTTCTAGCCTAATCAATGTTCCCATTATCGAAGCTCTGAGGCTCATGCCCAGCATCGTGCATTTTTTGTTAGGGTTTTCTTCAATTGTTTTCCTTTCCTTTTTCTTTACTATGAGGGCTACAAAACCTAGAATGATCTACTTTTTGCAGGCGCTGGCAAATATTTATAACACTTTATCGTGGTGCTGGCCTCTGACTGACGATGGAAACCCACATACAAGTTTTTGTTCAGATTTAACATGGCACTTTCAGTATAATCGTTGCAAACAAACTTATGGCGAACCATTTCAACAGGTAAAAACACCATCAAGGTATTGCACGTGTTTTTTACTCTATGTTAACTGATGTGTCTGGGAATATTGTTGTTTTTAGAAATCACTTCTACTGTAGTATACAGTATATTTTTTAATAGTTGAGTGAGACCTGGGCCCTCCGTCAAAAACCTTTACTCGACGCCAAATGTTACTCTAATATATTCTTACAAATGAAAACTCTGATTTATTGTATATTTTCTCTTTTGTATATTTTTTGTTTAGCTTTGTTTGTTGCTGTTTTTGTTTTAATAAGTTTTTCAAGTATGCAGTAAGATTTAATACTCAAGATGCTAACTGAAGTTTCATGTCAGAAGGGCCTGTAATTGTACAAGTTAGTGGTATGATGTTGCAAATTGTCTCCCTTACACAGCTGAAGTACCATGCGTGCTTAATATATGTTGATTAGAGTTCTTGACCAATTTCCCCAATGCTGATCATAGTACCAGTTGAAACTTCCGTATGAAATGTACCGTATATACTCACTTATAAATCGGGACCAACTACAAACAACACAGATTCTGATCTGCCATCGCCTAATGCGGCTGCAAATCAGAGTCTATGTTGTCTGTTCTACTGATAGAGTCTAATAAACAACATAGATCGAGATTTTCCAAAGCATTAAGTTACGGCATGTCTTGGTAAATGCATTTTACAGCTGAATCCAGCCTAAAGGTGAGTACGACTGTCATTATATTTAAATGTCAAATCGATCTTCAATGTACAGTTGTATTGTCATTGTTTCTCCGCAAAGATTCAACATGTATTTATTCTTGTCAGCAAGATGAAAACAAAGGTGTGTCAACCGGGGATTTTAGCTTGCAAGATACACAGGCGACATAAGAATAATCGAATGCAAATAACCTGTAGAAAATTTGGGGACAATCGAAACATTATCAAACCATGAGAAGCTACGCATGTGGAAGCTCTGCCTTCGTAACTGCTACTGATGGCGTTCCAGGTCAAGTTTTTAATCTACATCGCGCTGGTGAGTCTAACAATGTCTAGCGCGATCTGGTATCCAGAAGCTCAAGGTCATACCGGTAAGATTCGTTTATATGCAGTATACTCATTAATAATGACTGTGCGACGTCAACCGCGTGATGTGGAGATTCGATCGACATGGCAGAACTGAATATTTGCTAGTGTTATCGCATATAGATATTAGAGTCGTTACCAGTTACTACCGAAATCTTCCATCGAATATTTTCAAGTCTAATTACATTCCAAGTAACTTTTCAGGAGTCCTCTGAGGAAAACACAAAAGAGTTAATGTCCGATATCGGATATTAGGCCACCTGTAATAAACGAGCGACAATGCTATTGTAGTCTTGAGTGCGCGATCTTCTCCCGCGATAACGGGTGCGGAGGTCAATCAGTTCAATAATGTGCCTTCTCCTTCCTTTGGCTATTTTCCATTCAATATATTCATTCACGTACCTCACGGAGCTTACTACAATTTGGACTGTGAAAAATATAGGCTCTTGTTTACCAACACAATTAACAATACAGAAACTAGGAACGTGAATGCCAATGTTTTGCGCACATTCAAAGTAACATAAACATATGAAATTCACTTGATTCTTTTTCTTCTCTTGCTGGTCTTCCTTGAAGTCTTCCATTAGTTCATTCTAATATTTTGGATATAGTATTGATGTTCCAAGATCACGATTTGGTCCCAAAACCGGCATTTGTTCTTTCGTCGACAAACAAAAGCCTTTAAAATATATATTCCAATAAGATATGCACATGTGGAGCACAATGTCATAATTTTCAAGCAATTTTCTGTTGTTGAACTTGTTTCATACGATGTTATTCCTGAAACGTATAGATAAATGACGGTCGATTGCAAGTCGAGCAAGCAATTAATCCATTTTATTCAGGAATGCATGGTTTGGACACTCCGACATCCGCATCCGAGAAATCCTGTGACACTATTAACGACATCGAAATGTTCTAGATGATAATACACTTTTCAGCTGGAATATCTGGTCTTCAAAACAACAAAGCTTTGAAAACTACTTGCAACGTATAGCTATGAGCGAACATGTCTTGGCGTTTTTGCATTTCAGGAATACCAAACAATGTCACTTTGGAAATGGCTGCCTGCTGCGAGCGGAGTTTTACTTCTTTTCGTTGCTAATGTCTGGCTGATCGTCTAATGTTAATCCATACTCTTTTCCAATCTGCGATCTCAATGGTTTCTGCTAAGCATATCTGGTCTTTTGAGTCGTCAACTTGGACAATACTACATTTGGAACTGCGATTTTGTCCACCAGTAACACTTTTCTGTGCGGTCCGCTACCTCGGGGAGGTGAGAGGTACCGCATGTCAAGATTGGCGTTTCCATCGATCATGTTAAACTCGTCATTGGATTGTTGGACGTGTTGAATTTTGTCAAAGACTTTGAAAGGTGTTAATTCTATCGCTGCTGACGGTCTCAAACGATCTTCCTCTTTAGTTTCTTACCGTCGTTTCTTTAACAGGAAATCCCATAAATCTGTAATGAGAACTGCTACTTACTCTGGTGGCACTTCAGACTCGAAATCTTTCAATTTCACGTGTAGATGTAAACCATAGTTCTAACTTTTCTGCAAATCAATTTATAGTTAGTTATCTCTATATATTTATACTCCTGTCTCTACCTATGTTTGCGATATTGACTTCCTATGCTTTAAAATATCTAGCGTCAAAATGTATACAAGCAACAGAAAGTTAATTGAATAGTTTTGAAAGTTTCACAGACTCTCAACTTTACATTGGTCACGAGAAACATTTCTATCCAATGTTTCCGGTTTTGCTTAACATACAAACTTACAACATTAATATACATCTGAACTTCATATACAACACCAAGTTTGAAAAAGAATTACCACCAAATAGTACAGCCTTTCTGTCTACCTATATGTGTAGGTCAAAATGACTAAGTTACAAAATGCCATCCCAGTGTCAAAACCAGAACCAATAATTTCTACAGTTCAGTACTGAGCGATGTGGGACAAATGTTACAGTACACGGGTTCTGAACAACATTACAAATTCACCATAGTCTGTCTGCATTGCAATCATAAAAGATAGAGCGCATGCATTTTTTGCCACACTGCCTGTTTGGAATCTAGAACAAAACACTTCGTCGCTCATTACAAGTCATTTCATTGATTAACAAATATTTTTTACAGCAATATGAATCGGCTTCAGTTGCTATTCACATAGTGAGAAGATTAGATGTGTTTTTCTGCACCTGACCATTCGTCGCTTTATCAAAAAACTAACTCAAAACCAATTATACAATTTGTGATCAATGGAAATTGTGTCAGTTTTAATTTAAAATACACCTAGATGTTTGGATGTAATGTTTTGTGAGAACTTTTTTCCATCGACGTTTTTGAAGCATATTTTGCTATGCTATTTCGTTAATTCAGTCTTATGATATTTTATAAAAATGGTGGAGTTTTATTATCGTTATGATTTTCTTTACATAGGAGGTGTATTCTTGAAGTTTCGAAAGGAAAATGTACCATAAAATATTCTCTCTCACACACACACGTAAGTTTCTTATAAAATTGTTTCGATTGAAATCATTCTTAGTTGTTTGAGTTTTAATTTACCTCTGAACAAATTTGTTAGAATTTACAATGATTACGTCAAATGTTACTTTACTTTTGTAACTTGTTTCAAAAACATATAAACAACTGAAAATTGTAGAATGATTTTTCTTCAATGTGTACATTTCATGGATTATATACGTTTTGAATTCAGTTGTGCTTCTGCATATTAGATATCTTAGCTTTGCATATGGGATAGTCCTATTTTAGGTACTGCAATGTATAGCGAGATAAAGCTCTAACATTAGTATTTTTTGCTTTATTTTTCTGTTCTCCCGTTCCTTGGTTAGGAAATTTTGTAATATTGTTTGAGGCCTCAATGCGTGTGCAGCAAAATATGACAAATCTTGAATTGAGATGAGTCGCACATACAGCAAATATTCCTACAAATTATTTGACAGTAACTATAATATAAAACATGTGTAAAATAGAATTTACCCTTCTCTTCAGAAACTCATAAAAAGGGTAACCTAATGTTAATTTTTCCCTCTGTCCTATAATGCAGCAAAATAATAGAAACAAAATGTCGTTCTACTTTTGTCTTTTACCATCCCCTATCTATGTTTTCAATGTCTCTCCCTACGCAGTAATATTAAATTCATATATATATATATATATATATATATATATATATATATATATATATATATATATATATATATATATATATAATCATGCAATAACGATGATGATGATGATATATTTCCATGGTCTGTGACCACCTTGTCTTTGAAAGTTAAAAAATAGTACTCTCATTGTTTCACACACACACACACACACACACACACACACACACACACACAAGCTTAAACAATGATTAAAAGAATGATTCATTTTTAAATGATAATGGTATATGTTTTCAATGTAGCACATCATTCTAATGTTTTGCCTCTGCAAACGGTGAACTTGTAATAGAAGGCTTAGCGATACATATGTATTATTTTGACTACATGGTTTGAGCCATAGGTTTTAGAAGAAATTTACTGAATTCATTTAACACTGTTTCATTATGTACACTATGCGCGCAGTAGCTAAATATTCTACTCATTTGGCTAGATCAGTCAGTAAGAAACGACCTGTGCGAGAGACAGTAAACTTTAGCGATGTAAGGTTTCTCTTTAGTATTGAGAAAGAAGTGATGCTACCTTCTGTGCACTGTGCTGGTAGTATTAAACGTAGTGTGGATAGATGATAAAATGATACTGTACTAAATGATTAGAGATTAGTAAAGCTCTACTCTTCTGTGATAACGCTGTCAACCTCAAACCATTGCCGACTTTTGTATGTATGTTTGTGTATGTCTGTTTCGATATTTTCAACTAAAACTTGAAACCCTCGATACCTGTCTTATGCGTGATTGCACATTATTTTTGTACGAGGGTATAGCAGTCTATTCATAAACACAAATACCCTTGCCTACTTGTGTGTGATTGCATTGTATGTTTGTGTCTGTGTAAGTAAACAGTGTGTATAAAACTTCTACCTTTTCTGTTGAAGTGTAGTGGGTCTGTTTGGATAATGATAAAAATGTGGTTGCAGGATTGTAGTGTATCTGTTTGGATAGTAGGCAAAATGCAGGTGTTGGATTGTTTATGCAGTGTGTTTGGATAGTAGATGCAACATTTAACATTATTTTTCCCTTGGGACTATATACATTTTTCAACATGGGAATGGCCTATAATAATTCAAAATTACCATACATGTTAAACCTATGTGTAATGTAAACACAGTATTTCACATACGTCCTTATAGTGGCGCATATTGAGGTTAACTAGAACAATGTCACTATGCAACCCAAATTGAAATCAACCATTTTTAACGATATTACCATTGAACCCCAATGTTGATACTACAGACGAGTTTAACCTAGGATTTCCCGTCTGGCTGTATTTCACCATCTCCATGTAAACCTTTGAACTAATGTTAATTCCCGTATAACTGTCAATTAGCACATAAAAATACTTATGACAACTATATAGAAACGTGTCATATAATTCCAACGCCTATAACACGACGCAAACGCAATTATAATCTCGATATTTTGACTTGGACTTTTGCCAGGCATGATCTGTTTACACATTGCTTTAAACGTGCACCAGTAACTGTCTTTATAATTGTGATAATACTTACAGCTATACATTTAATAAGACCATAGTACGCTTGTTCATCTTCCCATGACAAACAGTCAAATGTGTCACCTATGTTATCATGAATATTGTCTTATTAATGGATAGATGGTTCCCCGGACTCACCAAAACAGCATAATCATTTAGTGATTTACGTATTATAAACTGTTTAATATGACTGGAAATCTTCACTGGTTGCACTTCATCAGCATGGCAAATGTCACAACAGAATTTTGTAGTACTAATAAATGTGAAGTCTGTGGAAAAGGAAGATGACGATTGATGTCTGTGAGAGTTACTATTATACTGTACGTATTTCCTCATGGATTCTTGAACAGTCTTTTTAGCTTTTTCGGATGTGTTATAATACCGAATAGCTAGCCCATCTCGACCAGTTTCAATGTGCTGTGAATAACAGAATTATCAGTCATTCAAACAGTAATCTGAAATACAACGCTTGCTTTTTCAAGTTCGTACTTTTTTGTGAAAGAACACACACAATATATGCTCATTTGTTCAATATTTTATAAACAGTGGCTGCTTTTCAAACTTCAAGGACGGACTGACTGTTAGTACTTGTATATCTTGAACGAGATTACATTAACGGCCCAAAAATCGATTTTTAGAACACATTATCTGACCTAAATATTATATGAAATATGAAGGCCACCAAAATATTTGTAAACATTTACAAATTGTAGATACAAGTAATAATTATAAATTGAATTTATTTCTGAAACAATGAAAACATTAATTAGTTTTCTGGACAAAATTTAGTTTAAAGTATTTATGACATTTTTGTCAACTTTGCGGTATTTTTTTCAGGTGTTCTAATTAGCTAGCAGATTTTATTTCTGTATTAAAAGCTAACTTTGTCAAGATTATGAAGGAAGATTAATTTTGGTTAGAAACAAAAAAGTAAAGAAAATATAATTTTCAAGAATTTATTATCACATTTTTGGGGAATTTTTAATTTTAGAGGATAAAATTGCAATATACTCAATAATTAAATTGGATCACTTTCTTGTATGTCAAATTTTTCTCACATTTATAAGGTCATTCCATGAGTCACTTTTGGAAAACCATGTATTTTTGTTCTGCCAGAACTCCCCGATTAATATTTGCCGGTTGTGGGGAACAAAACTGCCCCCCTCGGATGTATCATTCAAAATGAACCTTTGGTCCATTTATCGTCAAAGCCATCCTTATACCATAAGCACATCATATTAGTTTGGCGTGAATGACGAATGCAAAACTACTTGTTTTAAATTGTTGTGCATTATTGGTTTACAAATGCAGTGATAAGTAGACAGTTTTCGTGCCACCCAAACCAGGATGTGTCTGCACTGAAAGTTTCATATTGTCTGGTAACACAATGCGGTATTAAACATTATCGTCCCATTCAAACCAAGTGATTTCATTTTCTTAGTAAGGCCAATTTTGCTTGTTTTGCTATGGTTTTGATGATGGTACTGTTATTTCAGACAATTCTGAACGCTTTTATTTATGTTTCAAATGAAGGAGAAAATTGTTTTTCACAATGAATAAAACGATGTACTCATCCACAACAATAACGATGTTTGTTTTGCACAAACTTGAAGGAAATTCTTTAATTCTGTCACCAAACAAGTGTTCTAGGTGCTGAGTGATGAACAGATAGTCCTTTTAATTGTGAAGCTGGTGTTTGAGTCCAAAGTGAATACAACAAATACAAGTCCGGAAACAATTTATTCATTAATTACATTTAGTGATTATAAAATAAATATAATTCAGAATTTTTCAGTAAGTATAATAAATAGGCATGCGATCAATATCACACTCCATCCATATCAAGTTTGTCATAGATAACTACGCATTTTAAATCATTCATCTGCAAAGGCTTTACACAAATACTATCATTATGTGTTTCCTGTTATTCTTCACAAAATCTAATCTATTTATGAAACTGACATACAAATTAGACATGTAACATTCAGGTACAATTTCAGATATGGTAATTAATGGTCAGTTAGGGTCCTTTGTCTAGCCGTTTTCGCCTTACAAACACTAAAATGTAGGACGTGCAACTTTGTTCAACCTTGCTCTTCTTATCTATTATTTCATTGTATCGTCTGTGATGTAAATATCTACAGCAAATATGGTGTACGTTTTGCATAGTATTTACGTTCTTGTGATTTGATCAGGTTTTGTTTGTGTAATCGTCTTTTGTGACTTTGTGCCATTTAGAAAGTAATTCGTAGTTTTCGAAAGCTTTCGGACTAGTTTTGCACTAGTTTCACACTGACGTTTGCCCGACTTTCTACTATTTCACTGAACAATATGATCATTTTGATCCAGTGTCCTAAAACATACTGTTATTTGATCTGTGATTTTGTAACTTGGATACATATATGTGTGTGTGTGTGTGTGTGTGTGTGTGTGTGTGTGTGTGTGTGTGTGTGACAGAATACGAAACAAAGTCACTGCACTTCGAATGACTGACTAGAAATGTAAGGCATGGCTTGATCTGCAAGGTACCCACGAAAATATGTCTAGTCTTCAGCGCATGAAAATAGCATCTTCATTCGAACATGCATAAAATGGAAATGAATAAAATAAACGTTTATCCGCTAGCACGTGCACATGCAGGTTTTAAAGCTTACTGACTTGGAACATACTTTCGGTTTACTTTGTGGCTTACACCAGCCAATGGATAAATAGACATTTTTTATCTGTAGTCATTCTCAAATTTGTAAAATCTGCAAATAATATACGTGTAGATTATACATATATCCAGTAATAAATTATTATCAGGTTAAAAGAAGCCGAGATAATTGTTTTGATGAAAGATTCCTGTGTACATAATAACATGGATTCATTAGGGAGTAATTGAAAAGTCAAAACTTTCCGTGCAACATACATATGACGCAATAAAGGAATAATAATACCTATAATACCAGTAGTACACAGATCAACATAAAAACCAAAGCGAACTCATAATTTATGGTCACGTGTAAGACATTTATTTATGTGCAATATGAGAGACAAAGACAAAAATCTCTGGTAACATACATTTTAGGTAGAACGATCTTTAACACAAGATACGTAACATTTGAATGTTCTAGGCCATTCCCTAAACAATATCTGCAAATAACAAAACTTTATATTTCCTGACTCGAGTTTTTTTTATGGAAAGCACTTTTAATGCTATAGCTGTTAATATATAAATGTCATAATCTTCTCATGAATATCAATATCGAACACGATGATGCTAATTTCCGTCTAGAATTGAATTAGTTAAACTGAAATTAAAGTTTTAAAAATGTGAAATGTTTAGGTCTCAGCTATTTCCAATCTAAACTCTTATGATAAATAAGTGTCAAATGAAGTCATCCTTACTTATGACCCTTTTTAGTTATTTTGTATCGTTGGTTTCCTTCGTGGGTCACAAATTATCCAATGTCACTTTTGTATCAGGATATATATTGACACGTGTCTTGCAGACAAAGCTGTGAAGATATCATAGACTGACGTCAATACCATTTCTTCATCACTGGAATAGAATCTAAAACATTTCAATATAAACAGTCTGGTTCTTATGGAGAATAGACCCTATGAGTACAACTACAGGCACATGCGCTTTGGAATGTACACTCAATATATAGGTGAAAACCCCAATAAGATACGTCCAGTATGCTCACATTTGACAATATATGGGTGAAAAGCCCAAAAAGATACGTCCAGAATGCTCACATTTGACAATGCAATATATTCAATATCCCACAAAGGTTTTTATATCAGCCAAAAACAGAGAATGTGATTGTTACAGGATAAACTAATGTTCAAGATAATTATGTATATTGACCGTTATTTTTGCAATGCAAAATATTTAAAGAAGCTATACATTTATGTTATTGGTATAAGAAAACGTTTAATTTGAGAGTGAAATATTTGTTCTTGCGAACAGCTTTGTGCACAAAAAGTCAAAATATCACCATGGCACATACATTATTCAGTGCTGTGTCTTAATGAGGACGTAAAACTACCTTCTGAAAGAACCCTGAAGCTCGTTAACATTCTGATGTACTCATTTCTCAATGATTGCGTTTATGAACTAGATTATAAAAGTATGTTCTATAAACTTCATGTTTTATAGCGTAAGATGTGATGTTTTTCACCGCATTTTAAAATAGATCAATAGAATTTATTTTATCGAAGAAAGTTTGAACTTTAAAAACAAGCAGCAGTTAATATTTCTACGTAATGAGCTAATAATAGCGTGAGATGTAGGCCCGAGCCAGAAGAAAATGCGTATTAGGCCAAAATTAGAACATATATAGCTTTCCTGGACATGTTCTTTAGCTGAGCACCGAGCTGATATTATAAAGCTCGCCAAACTTAACAATGCTAACTTTTACGCCCACTCAATGAAATATATCCGTTGTTCATCCAATACCAGCTATGTAGGCATACAGGGAGTGCAGCAAATGAGCAGGTGTTTCCTTCTGTTGGAAATTCCTGTGTGGATGATTTGTTTTTAACCACACAAATCTTTTAAATAATCATTAACACAAACTACTAAATAATCGTTAAAGTTGTTACAAAGGCCTATGTAAACAATCACATCCCAGACATATATATGGATAAATGCAGTCCTACTAAAGAAGATGATAAACTCTCAATAA
>JAECUM010060283.1:0-31940 GCA_016617855.1 Megalonaias nervosa
CCAGCGAGATTACCCATAGCACCAATACCTTTTTCACGAACAACATCAATAGCTTTCATTCCCAGTTGCTTTGCGATCGGTATTGCTTTTGGGGCTATCCTTCTAAATAGACCCTGAACAACATCACCTAGTCCATCCCCGTAGGTTGTCGTGTATACTGGTAATCGTGAATTTATTACCCTGACCATGGTTGGTCCACGTTGAGTACTATGTACGATCATTTTATTATAGTAATTGTATTTAATTACGTACTCAGTCACTATAGTAGTCATCGGCAGTTTCATTAATAAGAGACTGATAAACATCAACGTCCATGATACCGCCTGTAAATAATCGTCTGCAAATATCGGCTGCTTCATTAATTATTTCTGGAGAATTATTACCAGCTCGTTTTCCTCTGATGAGGATTTCTAGTCGTTCAACATCAGCAAGGACGTTATTAGGACATAGAGTAAAATCACCTCCAGTAGAAAAACCTTTTCCAGTTGCACCAGGAGGATCATATAATCCTAATTCTGCCAGAAAATCTCTATTTTCTTCTTCTTCCGCCTCCTTTTGTATATGTGGTGGTGGTGATGATGATGGTGGAGTTTGTGCTACACGTGGTGGTGATGATGATCTTAATGGTGGTGGTAATGATAATGATGGTTGTGATTCCAATGTTATTTGAGAATCTGGATCTTTTCTTTTTGTATATTTTCGTTTTGGTCTTGCTTTTTCCTCTTCTTTTGCTTTTCTTCTTTCTTCTTTCTCTTGTCTTTTTTGTTTTTCATCTTGTTTTCTTTGTTCTCTTCTTGATTGGATTATATTGTCAATTTCATAAATATAACCATGATATAACACATCATTATCCTTAACGCGCTCGACATTCATATAAATACGGTATAATACTTTTTGCCAATCTTTACGGGTTTTAATATCATTAGAGTGTTCAGGTTTCATAAATATACCTCTTCGACTAAAGCCATCCACGGCAAATAAAGCTAATTGTTCTAGGTTTTTAATGTCATTCTTAATTGTTTTAATAGTTTTTTCATTAAATTTATTTATTAAATCAATATTACTTATTATTACAGAACTTTTTTGTTTAGAGGCTGATGCTTCAGCGACTACAGGTATTTGTTGAGCAGCAGCTATATCAGCTGAAAGTCCACGTAAAATTCTTTTTGTCTGTTTTGTTCTTTCTGCTATTTTTCCAGTTGCTTCAGCAGTTTTTTCTAATATTGGTTGAAGACCTTTAGTGGTTTCTGTAATAGGTTTAAATAATTGTTTTGTATCCTCTTCAAATTCAACATGAGATTCCTAACGCTGTTGTAATTGTTGCTTGACAGCATCACGAACAGGTAAATATTTTCTAATTGCCTCTAATCGCTCTCGAGTTAATCTAGCTGAATGTGGTTCTCCAATATTCATTATTAATAATATTATTTATACTGGCTGTTTAATTTACAGCAGCAGGCAGGGCGAACGACAAACATTGAGTGACCCGCGAGTAAACTAAACGCATTATAACATAAAAAACAAAAAAGTCAAAAATAAAATAACAAAAATGAGCTAACCCAAACGATTTATTATCCGTTTTTTCAAACTATATGGTAATAATAAAAGTTAGGAGGTTCGGTTTAGCGTTATTGACATTATTTTTTCAGCCTCCGTAGGAACCTTATGTTTTAGACAAATGACGATTCAGACAGATGTCTGTTCGCCCTGCCTGCTGCTATTGCGCATATGCAACATTGAGGTACCGTGCCAATCCCCTTCTGCTTCTAATCTATATAGATAAAGAGAGTCCCCAGAATCCCTTTCGGTTTCTAATCTTTATGGAAAGGATAAAGTCCTAAGTATCTGTTTTGGTACTACTCTATCAAGGGAGTATCAAGTCCCCGCTACGCATTTCGATTTAGGTTGTTACACTGTTTTGAGGATACAGTCCTTTTTAAGCGTCGGACAGCCATTACATTCCTTTATTCATAACCTTTATATCCCGGTTAAATGTCGAATATTTTTAATGTTGTTGTCGTTTTATTTTTGTTGGCTTTAGTAATACTTTTAACACATTATTGGCTTTATCCTGCGGAAGAAAGGCAAACGGTCTTTCCCAAGTAGAAAGTGAGGCAGTTGACCCTAGTTTACCCGGGTGAGTACCGAACGCGCAACCCTTGGATTTGGAGCCTGGCGCTGTAACAAGTGAGTTACCGCCTTTCCTTCCATGTAAGATGTAGTCGAAAAGTTCTGTTTGTTATTGCTGATTTATCTCCCTTGAATTTTTCTTGTGCGGAAAGATTGTGATTGAGAAACGACTGCAGATATTCCCCCCAAATATGGACTAATGTCAATATATTATGAGCCTGCTGAAAATAGGAGACAAATAATGTTTAGCCAGTACTTAGAACTGAGATCTTAAGGAGAAAAGTGTTTTCTCTTGTGCTGGCAGATCCAGGATCTTCGTGTACAAATCGTTGAATGAACTAATACTGAGGATATAGTTTTATGATTCAAGCGTTTCTCAAACTCCAAATAATCAATTGAAGGTGGAAGTATTTTCTATTCGAAGAATATTACGACTACTGGAAATATTCAGCAAAAGATTATTTTTGATCCACTATAGACACCACTATTCCAACCACAGTACGCTTTACCTCATACATCCAAAACCTTCATAAGGTAGATAATTACAGTTTTAAGACCCTTTTACATATATAATGTTCACACTCATTTTTAAAATCTCCATCCTAAAACGTTGGAGGAGGAAGAGTGACAAAAAATTTGGATGCAGTATTTCGCGTGCCTAATCGCATATGTACGGGAAAGGTTAAAGAGTCTATATACATTCTTTATACATAGTGTAGGCAATTAGACGCTGGTACCTAGTCTCTATGCATTCTTCACACATAGTGCAGGCAATTAGACGCTAGTACCTGAGGGGAACGGAAAATTAGGAAATCTACACTTCTAGAGTATACACTGACATCCTTCAGGTGAATTGCCTCTTTAATCTCTGCTTTTAAATATCTTACTGTCAAATCTGTACTTTTTGTATCAGATTTCATTTCTTATTAAGCCTGAAAAAATAGCATGTAAATACAGATATCCATAAACTTAACATACGGTTTGCAGAGGCTGGTTTGTGTAAACATTGCAAACGGGTTTTAGCCTTCAAGTTGCCTCAAACGTTTCAATCCAAGTATTATAGAACCTCTAAAAATTAATCTTGAGACATCTCATTAATGAATGTGAACATATTATTTGCAATTAATATTTTGTCCAAACAAGCAAGAGAAAATGGTCATTGTATTATATTCACCATAAAAGTCAAATACGTACAACATGGAGCCGATTCAATTATCTCATCGAACGAGCAGAATAGGAGTTTCTGATTAGATGGCGACTCATTCGTACTATCGAAATGATCTCTGTTACATGGTGACATGAATCTGGTGAATCATTCATACCTTTCGTATGATCCATGTCAAATGATGCCATGAATTTAGCTACGCAGGTAAGAGAAAGTACAAGAACAGGCTGAGTGGTCTAGTTCTCTCTGCTTTTGCAGATCACTAACATGTCACCTCTCTTCGCGTGGGTTTGAGTCTGAGTTCATCTAAGGTGGGTATGTTCGAAACCTTGCCAATAGCTTCCAGTGGGTCTCTATCACATCCTGGTGTTTTCTCCGGTCCATCCTCCACGAATTAGACTGTCCGCCATGTATAGTCTATCGAGTGCTATAAAATGATGTAAACACCACAAAAGCACACACAAACATATATACTTTAATTGTACCTAACACGTTTCACTAACTTTTTTTGTATGGATGCATCCAATATAACATGCACAATTGCTTGATATTTTAATTACTGATCTGAATTCCACATTATTGGTTCATAGATTTTAAACAACATGCAAAATGCCAGAAATATGTGCTGGTTGTAATATAAATATCTCGTACAAAGCCGTCAATACCTGCTTGGCTATAATGCAAATATTTTATATTTGTATATTATTTGGCCCCTGGAAAAGCCTGTTTGATCATATCCTGAATGCATGTATTTACAAAGGACTATACTCATAAGTATGACCTTATTTTGAACTGTAAGTATAATATACATAACACTTCGATTCATTATCTCTAAAGATTTTGATTTAAATAAAGCACCTGTAATCTAAAGAATATCCAAATTTTGTGCAGACATTCTTTGTGACACTTTAATTTTTCTTTCAAAGAATACTTTGGGTACCACTTGAGAGGATTGCTTGACCTGTCCCTTTGTGATTAAATAATTCCCTGAATCGTATTACTGAAGATTCCAAGTAGTTCCTGTCAAAGTTTTACAAATGGATTGAAAATGGAGAAGTATCCATAGGTGTAGCCTAAATGCTTTCTGAAACTTGCTGTATTTGATAATTTTAACCTGTGAAGGCATTTACAGGGATGGTGAATGTGATTTCTCTGGATATAACTTACATCTTTTGTAAGACAGGCTATATTTTGGAACATGGTATGGACATGAGAGGTGGTTTTAAACACAAATTCACCAAAAGTAATCTGACCATCTATAAAAAGAATACTTATAAATCATTATTTGAACTGATATATTTGCAAAGGAAATATTTAATTTGCTCATACTCAAATACTGCTATACTAAAATGCAAAATGTAAGACTACTGGCATATCAGCACATTGAAGAGTGGAATTTATTCGTAACACCACTGCAAGCAATTCAGACCACTTTATAGTTTTATATTTGTGATGGATATCTTAAGCATAATTGAGATTTAATTCACAACACTGTAAGTTCCTTTTAAATTATCTCTTTGTATTCTATGGATATAAAGTAGTTTGAATTTTACTAAACCTGATGGTAATCTTTTTCTTTCTGTTACATAGCTGAAGACCATAAAATCGTAACATTAACGACAATAGATTTCGAGAAAGGCGGTAGTAAAATTCGATAGCATAATCGAAAGATCCACAAGTGACTAAAATAATATACGTAATTACAAGCTATATATAACCTATATATAAATGTTAGTTCGGATTATTTTCTTCCACATGAGTGCAGCACTGGTTCAGTTAGCAGAACGTCGGACTCGTAATCCAAGGGTTGAGAGTTCAGTACTGCTTAATATAGGCAATAATGTGTTAATAGTGCTGTTGGAACCAACAAGAACTAAAACAAATCGTTTGTTATGTTAACGTTCACTTGTCCATTTCTATGTTTAAATTCGCCTTTTCTAGTTGTAACGTCAGTGAAATAAACAAATTGCTTAAATCTGTAAATCTATTTCAAGACTGTCACAATGTCGGCAGAGTGAAGAACTTGGTTTTAAATCCTAACCAGGTCATAGTATTTGAAAAAGGACGAACCGATTGAGCTTGACAGACGTTATGACCTTTATGAAGCAAAAATGTCTTAAACAAAGCAGGAAATAAAACATATTTTGATTCCGCATTTAGTGGGAAATAAATATTTGGATTCTAGTGTTTCGGACTTGACTAGTAATTTTTTTCTGGTTATTATTAGAAATTAAAAGAATTATAATTTAAAAACCTGATGGAAATAATGTTAAGAAAACTTAGACGGAGCGAATATTGAATCAATCCAGAAAGACGTTGATGGTGCCACGACAAAACTTAGTCTTGCGCGATACAGCGACGATTATTCAAGATCAGCTGGTCCGTCAATGATGTTTCGCAAGGACACATCTAACAAACCCGACGACAGACAATATCTTTTAATGCAGTTGACCCGTGATAGCTCTACTGAT
Source organism: Megalonaias nervosa (assembly GCA_016617855.1). NCBI lineage: Eukaryota > Metazoa > Mollusca > Bivalvia > Unionida > Unionidae > Megalonaias > Megalonaias nervosa. Next base: position 5,767 of record JAECUM010060283.1, read on the forward strand.
CCACAACCAGCTGGAATGATAGCTCGACCCGGCGCTGCATTTTCAACGCTGCAGAATATTAATCGCGATTACAACTTAGGATTTAATGTACGCAAATCAATGTTGCGAGGTGACAATAGAAGTTTTTCATGTGCGATACCGCTTTCACATATATTTGTATTTTGCAGAAATGTCCGTAAAGTTATATTTGGAGCCAAACACACAATTGCACTTGTACGAAAAGCTACCGACGATGACACAATATGGTGCCCTGCTGGTGATGCTGGTAAAGTAACGCTGTCAAAACTTTCATTGTGGATGCCAACGTTGACTCCATCGATCGTTGAAGAACAACGATTATGGGCCAAGGTGGCAAATCGGCGCTATCATGGTTGACAACAACCACAGACAGCATCCAAAGCACAACCAACGTGATATTCACGTGGCATATAGCATCACAACAAGGACTGTCAGCGCCCAGGCATGTATTTGTTGCTTTTCAATATATTACTACGATAAACTCACAAGAACATACCACATGATTTTTATGACAGACTTGGAGTTAGTGAAGTATCATTAAGGATAAATGGGCAACAAGAACTATCCAAAGAAATATTATTGAATTTTAAAAATAATCATGTTGCGCGTGCTTATAATCGCTTAATAACATTTATGGGGCGAGATCAAAATGTTGAGTCTGGTTTACAGATATCACAACTAGATTTTACAACGTTGTATTCAATCTACTACTTTTCACTGGAACATTTAGATTTAGTTAGACAATATGTCGTTGATATACACTTTCGAGCTCGTGTGACAAGAGGAGCTACTGCCGAGTACAAATCAATCGCGGTTATACTCAGCGACAAAACGATGCTACTTGAAGGTGCTTGTGGACGAATGAAAGTAGTTGATGCTCCCGTGGAAAACATGTAATTGAATCGTTAATTTAAAGTTCAGGATGATATTATAAATGTCATATCATCATGTTAGTGTCAGTCTGACTCCTGGTCAGATTAAAAAAACTACAATCAGCATTAAAAAACAATTGTGGAACAACAATATCACTGAAACAAACTCAAATTGCAGGTGGCCCGATTAAACTATCACTGACAGAAAGTCAACTTAAGCACTTTAATGCAGCTAAAAAATCAAACACCGGAATATGATTTGATCTTTCCACGAGTGCTATCAGCGATGCTGTTAAAACCGGTGGAATATTTCCACTTGTCGCAGCTATTCCGAGAATAATAACCGCAGCTGCTCCAGCTGTTGCAAAAGCTGCTGTGTTAGGTGCTGTTCGAACTGCCGTTGGAATGGCGCTAAAGAAAGCAACAGGAAAAGGTTTAAAAAAGGAAAGGCTCTAAGACTGGTAGGAACTTTACCACGGTACGGAAAAGTATTAAGAATCCCAGGAACACTTCGTTGATTCTCCCGTTGTCCAATTTTGATTTACTTGATGCTGCAATCCGGTTAAACATCAAAAGCTTCAGAAGTGTTTTTATCCGTGATCGGTTACCGCGTAAACGAAACAGCGTTTAAACTGGTATTATAAATCTCGATGGACAAAACGGTCCAGGTACACATTGGACCGCATACGCGATTGATCCACGTGGAATTGTTTATTTTGATTCGTACGGGTTAGCACCACCAAAAGAATTTATCGAATACGTTAATGATCTCAATGTACCAGTGTGGTATTCAACGTTACCAACACAAAAAATAACCGACCCACCAATATGTGGCCGTGAAGCCCTCGCAGTACTCAACGCGGTATCAAAATCGTCAGCGCCTCCTCATAAAGTCGTGCACGCGTACACGAGTACACGCACACTGTTTTAAACAACCATTAAATGTATAATGGTAGATATTTACGGAAGATCAGCTAAAACTTAAACGGGGCAGCCAATCGGTGAAGATTGACTCAAACGAGTAATAAAACAGATCAATGATGAATTATCTGACCTGTTCAATCTTGCCAACGTTGATCCAAACGAACTTGTTGTATTTCAAAACCATGAAGGAAAATTGACGACGAATAACATTTCAATCAACGATATCATTGTTCGTAACAGAGCAACACGAGATAGTCTCGTTGCCTTGTATGACCGAGAAGGAAAACTTGTTCCTAGTATTGTTACTCCGTCATCGAATCGAGATAGTATATCCGAACGAGTGCTAAAATCCGGTGATATAATGACCGGCATTCTCAACAAGAACAACAATAAAATTACCAACGTGGGAGAACCAACAGATAATCTCGACGCTGCAATGAAGAAGTATGTCGATGATATGACAACTTCGTTGTCGGCAGTCAATGATGGAATAACCACACTTTGAACAGATTTTTGTAATTAAGTACAACTGTTTCTGAATTTTTGTAGAAACGTAAACAGAACCATTAATGAATATTTTGGAAGTCCACCAACCGTTGACATAAAACTCGCCGACGTTAATGCGAAACTCAACGATATCATCAATGGAATTCCTGATATTGTTAAAAACAAAACTAATGTCGTTAATTTTTCCTCATCAGCAGATCACCAACGTGGTATACACGATATCATTAGGATCATCAACGTGGACACCGCAAACTAACACTATCAAACATACCGCAGAAATCACTGGTGTGTATAGGCTCTGCAAAATTCAGGATATTTACCACGTATCCATGGCGTCATTCAACCGATAATTTTTCCGAAACAATGTCCGTTGTGTTAAATAAAGATACCGCTGAAACGTTTATATTGGAACCATCTGATAAAAAATTAACTGCAGTGTCCTACTGGTGGTGTCTGGAATTCGTAGCCGAAACACCTCAATTAATTACTGAATAAAAATATAATGATCTACGCTAACCATTACAGATACAATCAAGTGTGTGAGTTACAAACCAAACTGAAGAATATCATCAACGAGTACGACATGCAGGTTAAAAAATATCCCAGACGCGCAGTTGTCATCGACGTAGTTGTGCATTCGGCGTCGACGATTATCGCCTCCACTGGTGTGCTACTGTCCGCGATAACGATGACGTCGCCAGCAGTTGTAACAATTTGTGTTTCAGCCGCAACAACAATCACTGGTGTTCTTAATGTCATCGCGAAAATAGTATCGACGTGTACAAACGCAAAATTATACGAGCACACAGTAAAACTACACGCGGCGATGTTAGCATACTCGAAGCTATCATTGTTGATTTCGTCGTATCTCAACGATGTTATAATATCAGATAACGAGTTCGCAACGATAATTAAGATTTACAACGAGGCATTAGAATCAGAAAAAAATCCTGATTTAAAATCAACGGATTAATAATAATGTCAACTTCGCACAATCAGCGATCACAAGAACTGTTGCAACACATAGTCAACAATACAGCACCGATTAAAAGCACAATGATACCGGCGAGTTCAACTAGTCCTGAATTCAGCGTTGTTTTTCCAACTGCGATTCCAGCCAGCGAAATAGCAATAGCACAATTACGAGTTTATTATAGTTGGCCCAACATCAGGTCGAAATCTTTTGGTGGTCTCCCCGCGAATAACTAACCGGTGTTCGCGAACAAAAATAAACCCAAACCGGATGGGGTCGGGGAAATTCCAGACTGGCAAGTAGTCAGTATACCCACGGGCAGTTATCAAATAGAACAGATCAACGAAGAATCCCAACGTAGAATTAAATCTATCACCGGCAAAGAATCCAAGATAGCTATTACTGTTCACGAACCAACGCTATCTGCGGCAATTGAAATATATTCTCCAGATTACGGCGTTGATATATATCAGTCATCGATCAGAACTGTATTAGGATGGCCTGAGATTCCACCGCATCATGTCGGACCACCATAGATTCCACCAGAATCGAAGAAAAATGAATTTCTCACAACCGAGCAAAAATTTATAAAGCTTCCAGAATGTTGGAAAACTTGCCCATGGAAGGAAGTAATGAAACCAGGTAGAGTTGAATTTTTTATGATGACGAATTATATTACACTGAGGGTTCTGATGCTATGATAAAACGTGAACTATACAACTACGTTGATAAACCTGGCCGTATCAAAATTAATAGAAAATTCTTTGAGGAACTCGCTAACACTCTAAAATTTGAACACAAAAAACCATTTGATGAATTAATAAATTTATTTTTCAATATTACCAGGCACTACATCAATGATGTGAAACAATATATCATTGAAACTATACAGCATCTGAACATGTTGGCATCGGACATTGACTATCTGAACAATACCATACTTTATTACAAAGCTGTAATTAAAAATACTCCTGGTATGTTTTATTTTATGTGGTAATTATACGTGAGAAGGTTTTAGATAATGATGATTTAATAAACTCAGTCAATAATGCTGTTGATGATTACTTTCCAAAAATCGTAGAAGCATGGAGAAAACCAATCCCGCAAACAAGTATTCTCAAGTATGACAATAATCTATACGGTGAAGGCCGTGATATATCACCGGGCATAGTCTATATAACATCGACGATAGCGGTCAACTTAGCATGTGACGCCATCGACGGAAGTTATCAAGTAGATTTACAAAAATCTAATCAGGCTCAGCAAGGATATATTGTATATTCGTTTGCCCCTCAAGTCCCTCCAGGGTATTTAATTGTATCAGAACCAATTAACCCTGTTTATTTACGATGTCATGATCGTTTATTATCACGGATACATTTCAAACTCACTGATCAGTCTGGACACCTTTTGGATGTACAAGGAGTATCATTAAATATAAATCTGTATGTAAGATCATAGATCTCGCGTTCGTAGAACACCAAGAGTGTCATCGTGATTTCGTAGAGCAAAAACAATTCTGATCAAAATAAAAATAAATCTGATTCAGAATAATATTTGTTTATTGTGGTCATTCCTTCCTTGACACTTTCATTGGTACCACAGTCACGGCGACACAGTTGGTTTCGTTGTCAATACAGTCACTTTCACTGTGGGTAGAGTAACACTCGTTTTTGTCTTCCGCCAGTAACTCTTCCGCGGCTTTGTTCGTGGACATAATCTCATTCAGTTGTTTCATACGAGAGTTCACACGTCTTTTTGTTTCGTATTCGTGAGATAATTCTGACCTGATGTTTTCGATTGCGTTTGCAACGGGAACAAATAATTTTACCTGCGCATCTGTAACTGTCGCCAACGACTGTAACATTGCCTGCTGAATCAACTTTTTGAATCTGTAATCAGATGGTAGTGTATATCTGTTTTCGGATTTTATAAATAGTAATGATTCAAAATAACGCATACTTTTTTCAGGATCGAGTTCATCAGAAATTTTTATACCGTCATGTTGTAATTGCTTAATAGCAACAATAACATCATATTTCATGATTCATTATATGGTAAATATTTGTCTAAAATAAAAATATTTCTGAATCAAAATAAAAATATTTTCTGAATCTGAAAATAAAAATTTACAAAACATATAATCAATCACATCCCCATGTGAACTCCTATGTTGCCAAACGACATCCTAGGAAGTTCAGAGGCATTCGAAATTAGACAAACACAATCCCATGTGAACTCCTAGGTTGCCGAACGACATCCTAGCAAGTTCACAGGATACATATATAAACTTAATTCTATGGACAGCAAAGATACATATAAATTTAAGTAACTTAATTCTGTGGACTTAACTAACTTAATTCTATGGACAGCACAGATACATATAAACTTAACTAACTTAATTCTATGATAGCACAGATATAAAATAGTGGCATATTTACAGCAATCATGTACAAGGATAGTAGTATATTTACAGCAATTAACCCCCCATGTGGAACTCCAAGTTTGCCAAACGACATTCTAGGAGTTCAGAGGGTGACGAAACAGACAACCCCCTCATGTAAATTCCTAGACAGACACAATCCCCAAATGAACCCCTAAATTACCAAACGATAAAGTAGAATGTTGAGAAGGCGATCCGTATTTGTGGATATTGGACGGCACAACACACAACGGGGGCCTTCTCTACATTCAACAGATCATGCACACCCTCCTCCATAATCAACTCCGGAGAGTGCAAAAGTGCACCCACCACGTGGTGACATGGTGGGAGGGTGTACTTGTCTGTTGAAGTTTGAGCAAATGGGTCGCGAACCCCCAATTATGAGGAAAAATGGTATCATACCGCCAGTATGTCAGTCACGAGAATCGAACCCCAGACCTCGAGTACGAGAATTCAACGCGTTAGCGTTGCACCATTGTACGTTCTTACAAATACATGTTCGGAAATTACTATGAAGTTACCTATGCTAGCGCGCAGGCAAATTATGTAAACTGCAACGTGGGTTTATTTTAATTTCACATACGTTTCAACTGAATAAACTGTTAGTGTGGATTTATTTTAATTTCATACACGTTTCAGAAGTTACCTATGCTTGATAAACTGCAATGGGGATTTATTTTCATTTAACACACTTTTCAACTGAATAAACTGTTAATGTGGATTTATTTTAATTTCACACACGTTTCAGAAGTTACCTATGCTTGATAAACTGCAACGTGGACATAAAATACCTGTATTTTATTTCTGCCGGATGTAATTTGGAAACAAATGTTGCGTGAGTGTAAGATCTAAAAATAACTTACCTGGAATTTCACACAGACCTACTGAGCACATATACACACTTGACTTATCTGAATTTGCACCCAAAATAATCTGAATTTATAAACCCTCCCATGTTGCATAGCAAACAAAAACGGGGTTAAAATACAACTTATGGAGGGTAAATATCCTTCTCTGTTACAAATCACTGACTACAGTCAATTACGACACACACAAAAAAAGAATCGCTATGTCACGCAGTAACAAGCGGGACAACTGCTTAACTGGTAATCTTACAACCCATTCGCGAGATCTCATGTCTGCCTGTACATTGTTCAGGGATGTTTCCTTCGCATACAGATATCCAAATAACCGCTCAGCAAGTCTTCGATTAAATCGCTCAACGATTGCCTGATCGCGATGAATTGCAGTTTGTCATCGTCTGATTGCAAAGTTATTTTGCTTCATCAACGATGACACTGAATCAAGAAATTCTTTGCCAGGATCAACCTGTAACCATCGTAGACCACCTTTTGGTCCGGATCCTCGTTGATAAATTTATTCAAACGCAGATGCAACTTCAGATGCTGTTTTAGTTGATAGCGGCTCTGCTTCTTTGTATCTACTAGCAACGTCAACGACAGTTAACGCGTATCTGTATGTGCGTGATTGACGTCCACGTGTTTTAATGGTATCGTGTGGTAGAAACTAATATCTGCTTGATGAACTTCATTAGGAACCATGACATCAAATTACGCGTACTGAATTTTTTTAGGCGGTGGTAGGTAGATTTGCCATATTGCCTGTCGTGATAACCAATATGTGGCAACAACACGTGTGACATTTGCCGCTTCAGCGAGTTTACTAATCGCTGCTCTGCCTCTCCAATATCCCCATAGGCTATACTAAACTGACTCCATTATAATAGTCATATGTTTAATTACCATCCCCTAGCATTAGTTTACCTTTCATCGCAAATTTTACTAGAAAACTAGCAAGTTTTTCTCTGAGAGATTTATCTTTTATAGAATTTAACGCATGAATCAACTTCACATCTGCGAGATGCCGTAGTTGTAAATCTTTGCTTTTATACTCAACATCATGAACGTGACACGCTTGATCTATTGCGCTTATTGGATACTCTCCAGATGTTGGTTGATCTCGGTTATCGAGTCTGATATCAAGTCGAGTTCCAGGACCACAGTAATTATATCCAGGAAGACGTTTTTCTCCGGGGTACTTCGCCCATGAAGTCCCTGGTAATTATCCCAGCGAAGTAGCAATATCACCACCAGTCTTTGTGCTCGACGAAATAAATCTGTATGCTTGTACCACATCGTACATACTTGCATGTAAGTGCACGCTTGTTATTTTTGTTATCGTTGTCGTTAACGCACTGGTGGACGTGGGTGTTCTGCATCGATCGCAATATAGATCCATGCTATTTATTATATTTCTACAACATGGATATAATTGACTTATCAGCGACATGAGCGCAGGAGCCAGTTAAACATCATCCAGCACTACCAAATTCTATAAGGATGATAATAATTGGACCATCTGGATCTGGTAAAACACAACTGTTGTTTAATCTGATAATGAGATGGCTCAAGTGGGATAAATTGTATTTAGTTGCACCATCGGTAGATGACCAACGATGTTATGAAGTACTTAAGGATTTTAATGAAAATGCAGCAACGTTGACTGAAGACGGTGATGATGTTATCGATTTTATTACTGATATCAATTATGCACCATCCATAGATGATCTTGACGGGGTATTAACAATGTAGTGGACGATGATGCTATGCTGGACAGACAGACAAATCCAGCTAGGATATTCTCACGAAGCAGACATAAAAGTACAGGTCTGATTTATGTTAACCAGCGATATACACAAATCCCTAAAGTGAACAGAGATAACTGTAACGTATTAGTGGTGTTTAACGGAGCTGACACACACACGTTAGGAAACATTCATCAAACTTGGTGTAGCGGAGATATGACATAATTAGGTTTAAAAACTTTTTTCAAAAGCGCAAGCTACCCCGTTTGGATTTATAACGATAAATTTACATGATACTAGGTCACGATATCGTGCAGGTCTTGATAAAAGTTTTGGCTGAAACACAGCAGCAGAGAGGCTGAACGACAAAACGCACACAAACTAACACGACTAAAATTTTAAAAATACACGTCAACGGACGAGTAACAAAAATGAGCTAACCCGTACGATTTGACATTACTGCGGTCTGTTTCCGTTGTATGGAAATGGGCTCAGTTAGAGGCCTTGGTTTGACGTTATTGACTTTATTTTTTCAGCCTTCATAGGAACCTTTATTTTTGCGAACGGACTTGGTCTGTTCAGCTTTTCTGCTGCTTTTCTTGTACTACTCATTCTCTCTGTTTTCATCATGGTGCTAAAGACAATCAATAGATGTAGAACAAGAACAAAATCCTGAAAGTTCTTGTTTTTTCAGATGCTACAGCCGAACGTGAAGCCATACATGTCCCAGTGTGCTATTGTGCGACAAACGTGTTTTCATGCAAATATGGAAACCACCTGAGGTACCCACTGGTGACGAACGATCAGTGAGCTCTGAAACTATCGTTCAGATGTTATATCGACAGGACAACCTTAGTGTAGGACATGAAGCTCCATAGGTTCGTCATTTAGGAGTGAGTTTGATTTATCACAAGATCTTGAATCCTATTTATTCGACGAATCTTAAAAGCAGTTGTTCTAAATACCGTAGATCTTGTTACACGTGTAGAATGGTAGAAAATCTCAATCAGAAGACACCCAAGGCTCACCTGCAACCTATTCCTGCAGTTGAAGAACTATTGAGGAGTATAATTCATGAATTAAGCATCCAATAGTTTAAATCTTCTGACTATCACCCTGAATAGCAATACTCTTTTGAAGGAATTCATCAAACGATGAAGAATATGCTTTGGTCATATTGTTTTGAAGCAGGAAAAAATTGGGATGCGGCCATTTGTTTGTAAGGTGTTTCCTATTTGGGAATACGTTCAAGAATCATTACTTTCAGTATGATATCATTGTGGTATATCAAGAATGTCGGTATATAAACCTACTGAAGATAATTGGTACATCAGCACATTCAACATTGCAATTCATTGAACGCTCTATAACAAATGAGACATAGAGTTTTAGTCCCTCACATGAAAGGTTTTGGCCAATCAGTCGCTAAACAGCATGAACGTGATAGTTGAACGGCTATAGTAGCTCCAAAAAGAAATAAATTTATCTTTTTTCTCGTTTAGCATTGTTTAGATGAGACTACATGAACGAAATGTAATGACAAACAATTACATATATCACTGCAAAATTATGAAGCATGGGTCGCACCTATTGTTTTTCCACATTATATTATCGTAGGAAAATTAACGTGCAAAATTTAGATCTAAATAAGATTCGGATTCGTTTTTAAATATTAATATAGGATGTATCCAGTCATAAAACTCATACATATTGTCATATATGCACATGGCCCTAACACAGGTTTTAACACAGATAACACGTTTAGAGTGACCAGGTCTAAATTTCATCCTCTAAAAACAGATATTGACCTATCCAAGTTGCGAGATTATGACACAGATTCGGGTGAAGCTCCGTATTATTTGTTAATTGGACATTTTGATGCTGCTGATATGATCTAATAACTGCATTCTATATCATCGCTCCTACAGATAATTCAAATTGCAGGACTGTTTCTGTGACATAAGTTCAAAACTATAACTTAATCAAATTCTCGTACACGTCCAATCAGCAGTGAATCCACCTGCAAACGCAATTTCTTTTACACCTGCCTGATACCTTTCTTCCTTTCTGCTTAACACTCATCCTTTCAGTCAGAACATTCACATAAAAGTATATTGACAGAAATTCCATGCAAACACATGTGTCTTTAAAGTGGTTATCATTTTACGGGCTAATTGATCTATGAGTGGAAAACAAAGATGGTGAAGTTTTTTGGTTCATATTTATCATTTGTGCACAGTGGTTTTTTTAAAATCCCTGTGAACAATTGCAGACAATGTATTGCATTTACAATGTATATCAGTCCGTTCCTTTTCCTTTATCAACATCATGCTTTCAAAATTATTTAAAATTCGTTTATCTCTGTTTCTTAATTTGAATCTGGGAAAAGTCTTATTTCCCATCTGTCTTCAAGGACAAGAAGCTTTATGTCAACAAATGCATCAGCACTGTTAAACAATAAACACAAAAATGTAATAATAATAATAATAATAACAATAACAACAACAACAACAACAAAAAGTTTAATACCAATCATAAGTTTGATAACAAACATATAAACACGATGATAACAATGAGACTGATGTTTATTAGGATGAAATTTTACATAAACCGTTTGAAATTTCTTAATTTTATATTATCTGAGATTTCTCGTATAGAAGAAGGTGTTGTCTAAAGTGATGGATGGGGATGGAGAGAGAGAAAGAGTGAGGGAGATAATTACAAGATCAATGAAATATATGTGTAAGGATCGATGGATGAATCAAAACTTGGATGGGTGGATAAATTCACAGAAGTCAGAGAGAACTAGTTTTTCATTCCTTTTGCATAATATTAAATATTTCAAAATTAATGAGCATTAGCAATCTGATGACATATATATTGGTGACCAACATAATAGTCTGGGTTATTGCAAGTTAAGGCATCTTTATTGGAACGTCTAATTTTAAGAATCGGACTGCAACTTATTCAAAGAACGAGTCCTGTATCGCAAATTTCAAAACCATATGGAGACTCGTACAATTGATAGAAACAAGAGACTAAACAAATGTCTTTAGTGAAAATCCCACATTGATGTGACCGTTTATATTGGAAGTTATAAATTAGTACTGTGTTAACTTGTAAGCAATGTTCGCGCTCACACACACGCACACTAACACGAAACCTAAACCTTTCAACAATTCAAAGCCCGGTTGAGTCATGTGGATTTATTTTGTTTTCCTTGTCCAAAGGTTATCTATACCTGACAAGTGGGTATCATGCAGACGCTTATTTATTGATTTCATAAGTCGCACTTCCTTGTTCACAAAGCAGTGTTATCTCGTACTGAAGATATTTGTGCACCGCCAATCGTTTCTACCGTATAAAGTTGCTCGTAGAAGGAGATACTAAAAGAAAGAATCACCGGCTATACCTTAAATATTGTTTATATATTTACTTCTGAATACATAGGGTCACAATAATTTATAATGTTGTAAAATTGTATCTCAAAATGTTTTATTTTTTTGTGGTGCAATTGAACACTCCATATATTAATCTATAGAACTAGAATCGAAAATAGTAGGCGCTATAGATCTCAACCATGATTTAATTTCCACCGCATTTCGTCTTCTGCAGTGTATTTCTTCAAGCATATACACACACATCCAAAAATACAGTTTGCTATTATAAATGGAGTAAGGTCAAAGCCAAAATACTTTTAAGAAAATTTAATTTAGTATACATGTTTTCAAGTTTTAACAGTATTACCGTTACAGTGAATGTGCTTGCATTGTATGGTACTTCGGTTGACTGTTTTCTAATGTACTGTAAAGAATATTTGTGTCTTTGGAAAAGAGTTATATGATAATTAATTTTCTTAAAAAAATAAGAAAACGTAATTTAACACATAGAAAAAACTATTACAATGGTCAGTTTAAAAATGGAATTGTTCAATAGAACTACACTTCAACGTATAACCAGTCTCTGTGTGTCCTTGAGAAAGACATTTACCTCACATTATACGGTCATGATATTGCCAATAATGTATTAAAGGTGCCATTAAAAGTAAAAACAGCAAAACAACCTAATCTTTATTACAACGCCAATCCTTTCCCTGGTGTATATATATATATATATATATATATATATATATATATATATATATATATATATATATATATATATATATATATATAACAAATAGTACATTGAACACTGAATATATGTCATCACATGAAGGTGCATGAATAAAATTCATGTAACACTGTTTGGATAAAATATATATCTTAATAAATATCCATATTTTAGCTTTCCAAAAGTCACAGACAAGATAGGACATTTGTTGCAGTGCATAAGTAGATTTCATCCATATCTAATCACATAAGTACAAATGTTGATGTCCTCTCAGTAGTTTCAAATCAAAGATGATATGTACAATTTAACCCCGCATTTGGAACGTTTTTAAGCGCAAAAGTGTATACATGCTGTAGAAAAACATATTGGACTTTTTCCTGGTCAACGTATAAATGCTCCATCCACACAATTAAGACACTATGCGCTGGGGTGGGATATCGATAATGTTATACACTTTGCTCGTTAAAATGACGGTTTACGTCTCTTTCGTTATGATTAGACCCCAACTGCACCTTTTCCTGGAAACCAACGCTACTTGCACTTGAAAGAGTGTAAGTGGATCCTTAATGACAGTATTTATCTCTCAGATGACATAGATTATGTTTCCGGTTATCAAGTATAACATTAATAGATTTTTTTAACTGTCGCATTAGTTTGTCGAATGGCAATTCAATCAACCTGGGCTTTTGGAAACTGTATGTATTAAGATAATATTAGATTCATTTTATTTTATCAACCAGACTAATCGTCGTTGCAATGTTCCACATTAAGCGGAGATCGAAATGGCTTGTTTTTCTGATAAGATACAGATTACAGTGGAAAAAAACAACCTGGCCGCCTGTTTTTTTTAACTTGTTGAACAAGAAAACCGAGAATACGTTTAAAAAAATCAGGTATTCTACGTGGATGAAGTCAGCGCAATCAAACTTTACCAGGATAATAGAGGAATCGAAATTTAGAAAATACTGAAAGTTATAGCAATCTAACATCATTTTAATCAAATTTATATTACATCAATGGTTCCCGATTTTGAACGTGAGTTTGTGTTTCGCTTTCAAGCATAGGTATGCAGTACCTGCAATCATCTCTTGGCAACTTAATATCAAGAATAATCTGTTTAATAATTTCCAGTTCAGAAGACTACGCCATTGAATTAAGTTTCTCCATCAGTCTCATCATATTATTCCTATACAAATCCGTTAACTATGTTTGATAAGTTCCTCCTATCATACCAAATTGGCAATTTTAAGTAAAACTAAAAACCAAAAGAATGAATTTCCTTGCTAAATCTAACAATAAAGTTGAGCTGTACAAGGTGTACTATATATTCTCGTCTGGTTCTTTAGATTAAAATGTGGAATGTTCGATTGTTCCATTAGATAAAGCTTAATGAGATACAATTATGAACTTTATAATTTGTGTGACCCTTTGTATTCAACAGTAAATATATAAACACTATTTAAGGTAAAGCCACTATTTCGTTCTTTTCTTATCTCCATATACAAGCACCTTTATAAGGAAAGAAACGGTTTGCGGTGCAGAAATATCTTCGTACTAGATAACATTGTTTCGTGAACATAGAATCGCGACTTATGAAATCAATGAATAGTTATTTAAATTTGACAGGTATAGATAACGTTTTGACACGGATGACATAATAAATCCATCTGACTCAACTGGCTATTAAATTATTCAAAGGTTGAGGTTTTACGTTAGTATAAGCATGTGTGCACTCGAGCTCATGCATGCATGTTGCCACGAAATTAAGGACATATATTAAAAAAGGACGAACGTTGATATTTTCGGTGAATAAACTATTTCAGAATCCTCTGTTCCTCGTAACCAATCGTGTCAGCCATCAATAGTAAACAGTGTTCCAAACGCACAGAGATTTTGATGTTATCAATACATCTTAGTATTACCACGGGACGTAACACAGTTGGATATTGACTATAAGTTAGATTCCTTGCGAACATACGTTAGTGGGGTTTATATCTTGTCATTTTGTTAGGAATATGAAACCTAAGTTCATGCAACCTTTTACCATGAAGATAATCAAAATAATTAATGTCATTTTAAATTTAGTGAATAATTTATGGATAGACTGTTTCAATGATAAATGCATCGAAAAGATGAAATATGTCGTATCTTTGATATAATCTTAACATAAATTCCGTGGTAACCAGCACATGAACACAAAACTTATGTCAGAAATTAAATCCCTTCCACTGGAAACTCCAAAGCTGGTAACCATTGTCACGTCACTGACGCGTGCAGAGAAACCGCACACAACGCGTGTAATATACAGGTGATAATTTATACTAATAAAACAAAAGGCCATGTAGTGCTTCGTAACCTGCGTGCGTATGATATTTATTTTATTATATAAGCAGTAGCCACGCCATAAAATTCATCCATCAGCGTCATCCCAAACAATATGGAACAAAACATGACGTTACGGCTGGGTCAACTACAGTTTATTGACAAGTTAGTTTTTGAAGTTGTCCTTGGACAAGTTAGTGAGCAAACTAGCGGCGGTGAACTTCGCAATCATTCGTAGGTATTGCCCAACTAATACGGACCTTTTGACGAAAAAAGGCGTGTATCCATACGAGTACATAAGTGACTTGGATAAATTTGCTTAAACTCAGTAGCCGCCGATTGAAGCCGCGTGGGAAAATATTGTGCTGTTCTGGACACGAATGTGTCTCACAGGACAATTTTATTTTAATATAACATGTCTGCCTATGATGTCATAACAGCCAAAACCATACTTCAGTGTTACGACGAGGTCTGACGAAGAAGACTCTAAAGTATATATACATGAACACGTGTCCACACTCTGCTCTATCGTCGCAGTTGAATCTCCACGATATTTAGTTAGCTTTAGATAGTCGTCGTTGATAACAGTTCTTGGTCGGCCCAGAGATCTTCCCGAAAATGAACAATTTTTGAGCGCAGAATATACGTCAGCGACGGTAATCAATTTAACCAGTAGTAGTTATGAATGGAGATCTGAAATGGCAAGCGAGGCCGTTCAGGGCTATATACTGTTTAGGGTTTCACCAGCAGTGGAACCAGATGATTTGCTATAGATTACGCCCGCTGTACCCGTGCATCTTCCATGTCGTAAGAAGCGGTTGACACATTATTTTTCCTTGTAGATCAAGAAGGACACATTGTAAATCTTCGAGATGAGACAATAAAATGCAACTACACATCGACCTGATATTAATTATAATGACAGTCATACCTGGACGTGTGAGACCTGTGTGAGTTGTTAACGCAAGAAAACCCGTTTACGCAACACATTACGGAACTTGACTGACTGACGACTGCTTCGGTGGGCTAAGTAAACAGAACGTCAGCCTCGGATGCGGAAGTTCAAGGGTTTGAACCCCGGCCGAGTTATGAAAAAAGACTTCTGAAAATGGTATTAGCAGCTGCCTTTCTGGGCTCTCAGCAAAGAGATTTGTTTTAGGACTGTGTCAGGATAATGTGACTGAGTGGGACATGATTCTACTACACTGCAGACATCGTAGCGATATGACTAAAATTATTAAGCTAGGTTAAAAATCCAAACCACACAAACACACAGTGAGTCGCTTGTGACGTTGTTAGTGGATTATTTACATGTGCAGCAAAGATAAGCGCGGGATTGTTTTCACTCGCTGCACTAATCGCTAAATAAGTTGCAATGTGAATCATTAATATCATCAGAACGTTTCTTGTTAAAGAATCTGAAGTCAGTTGATTACTGACTCGAACACCATCAAAAGCCATTACGCTACAATCAACAGAACAAAAGCTGGTTGCGGTTAGTAACGACTATAAGATCCAGTGACTGCAAAATATAACAATGGGGACTTGATTCGGAATGTGTTAAACAAAAATCAATAATGAATATACAATGGTTCAGTTCAAAGATATATCCGATCCACCATTGGACCTGGCTACTCCTGCGTTTGTGGATCGAAGCGAAAGAGTTTTTCAGTAACACTCTTGACCCCAATACTGCAAATACCACAATTGTACAAATTGGGCACAAGTGATTAAAGATAGAGGATGTGACGAATAACCGGAATACAAAGGCAAAATAGGGAAATACGATAAAACGACACTACCTTTTATCTTGAAGTCTTGTATAATCGTTTCTGACAGAACAGCATCACTCCCTCGTAGGGGCTCTTGTATTAATTTCTGTTTCGTCAATACCTCGTCAATGAGAACATATTTTCAAATCATTCTGTAGGCTTTATTTGAAAATGATTGTTGAGGAATACTTCTCTTTTATTGCTGTTTCACTATTTTCTGCTGATCTTAATCTTCAAATTTAACTTCTTCGGCATTAAACACCGTTGTAAACATGCTTCGATGTAAAAATATATATTCCAGAGCAATATCAGTGGCACATACAAATCATTTTATGGAACAAATTTCATAAAGACTCTACAATTAGCGTTCTTAAAACTGTACATACAGCCAGATAGGAGCAATGTAAACTACATATTTAATTATGATAGTTTTGGGTTTGGTAAATATTTGATCTCGGATTCATAAAGAATCAAATTGTGTGTGTGTGCGTGTGATTTGGATTTTAGCATAGCTTTAACAATTGTGCAGCCATATCGCTACAATGTCTGCAGCGTGGCAGTTTATCGTGATGTCTAGCACAGAAGCATCACGCCGCAGACATGTAGTATGGTGTCCCACCCAGCCACATTAACCTGACACACGGCCGACCAGTCCTAACGCTAAACTCTTAATAGGAAGCTCCTAGCGAAGGAGCTGTTAGTACCATTTTTATAAGTCATTCGTATGCCTCGGCCTGGGTTCGAACCTACGACCTCCCGCCTCCGAGGTGGACGCTGTAACCATTAGGCCACCGGAGCTGTAATCATATTGGGAAAAATAATTATGGTACTCTATAACAAGTATTTACATTAAATTAACTAAAATATGAGATTTAGCGTATTGCTTATCTTGGGCAGTGTGAACATGCAGAACCTCGGTACTTATTGTATTTATGTAAATTCCAAACGTCTTGCATCCTTCGTAACCCATTTCGTTTGAAACGCAAACAAGCAGACACAAGGAACATTTAGTTTTTGGTTTCTATTTATTATTCTAAACACAATTCTCAACTTTAAAATAATAAATTAGTCAAATTGAGTTAAATATCAAGATTCTCGTAAAGGATGATTCAAAGTGTACTTTTCATGGAAAGCCGCTTGTTCATCAGATAGAAAATCGTTAGGACTTTATCTAAGTAAACATAATGTAGAGGATGCTGATTTAAATATAAAATATATGATAAAAGGATATGTTTCTTGTACATTTCCGCAAATTATAATAGCAACGAACCACCTCTTAACATCAGCAACGACGTGCTCACATAAAACTGTAAAACGCTGTAGATGCCATTGATTCACGAAAATATTGACTTAGAACACAAAGTGAGCATGACATTCAAAACTGTGTTAGAAACAATGATAGACGAACACAGAGAAAAACCAAGTTCTGGACAGTGCCGTCGTCCACATCGACACGAATGAAAGGTCATTCCTAGTGGAAAATTATAGTCTGTCCATGGTGTCGATATTCAAAGAACATTATTGTGTGTCCTAAAAATCCCAGGGTACATTTTGATTGCGTTTGATGTACATTGAATTGTTTTCATTCCGTATTGGCCGTTTTGATTTGTCCTTCATTGATGTACCTAGTCATTTATCGCTTAGATGTTTTTGTATTTTAAATTTCTTAGAATACTAAATAAACGTGTCCTCAAGGTATAAAATCTCTTGCGTGATCAATGTTATTTTCATAATTTTAAGTACCTACGATATGGCTACACAATCCACCTCTTCCTCTGCACTCAAAGGAGTAGAAGAAAAATGGCCGTTCAAGTTGGGAGGCACTATATCTTCTCCATTCTTTTTACATGTTGATCGCTGGACCGAGTGGTTTAGGCAAAACCGAATTTGTCAAACGTGACATCAAGGCATTGTGAGGTGTTACAAAGAATGGCAATCGGCTTAGACTCTCCTTCAAGATAGCTATTTACATTACCAAACATTTGTTTCATCAAGGTAAAGCCCATTTCATGGTCTTGAATAAAAAAAAGCCAGAAATAAATCTCAAGTGTATGTGTTAGCCAAATAGTTAGAAACTCCGGGGCTGACTTATGAGTACGATTTTATACCCATCTTTTTCTCGACTGATGTCAAGAAGGGTCAATCATTTACACGTTCCGATAGGCGTGAAAAAATTATAAAACACCTCATTCACTTCTTATTTCAGCCTCAATATTGACGACATGGCTGCTTAATCCCATCTTCTAGTAAAAGTGAATTGAACTCTGTACGGGAATAAGTCGCAAAAAAATCCACAAGTGCTTGAAGCGAGTCTCAAAGAAGTCTTACGATGGTTTACGCTCAAAGCACGTCAATTACTTCAAGGCATAATCCACATCCCTCATCAAACCATACACTTTTTTCACAAACCTGGTAACAACTGTTAGATCCGAGAATCGATGTTCAAACAAAAAAAAAACCCAAACCATTTTGAAACCTAGGGTTAGTGGCTCTCTATACGGTTGTCATCATTATTCCCTCTAAAATGTGATCCTAATGTCCAAGCAACCTCCATAAATAAACTTTCTTCCCAAAGACATTCAAAGAAAAGAAGTCATGGTACCGCAGCCAGGAAAAGGAAATCCCCAAGAAGAAGAAGAAGAAGAAGAAGAAGAAGAAGAAGAAGAAGAAGAAGAAACGTCCCAAGAAAACAGCTACCAGAAAGAGTGACACTGCTGCTCGGTCGCAAACGTACTCCCCCAGATCACGCCTTTCGAAGTGTATCCTACCTATTTAACCTCTTTGTTGGTCATGATGCCAGTTAAAACCCAATTTAACTCGCGTCTTTCCCAATTTGATGAAAAAATGTAGAGGAACGTCTTCTACAGTGGCATCCTCTTCTTCTGTAGCGGCATCTGCTGCCGTTAAAAGTTTGCCCTCCCCCAAGACCAAAGTCTAAGAGAGACAGTGAGTGTTACAAAGTTTACTGATTCTTCCAAACAAGATCTGGCACGATTTAGCCCGTTGAAAACACCTCAACGTCGAGTGATGCGCGTCATCAAGTTGCCACGACGTACCGACTATCAGTGGAGACGAATTCAGTATAAGAAAGACATGTGCCAGGCGATTCGCTTCAGACCTTTTGCTCCTGAGAGAAACATATATCAGTCCCCAGAAATGCACACCACCATGCTCCCAAGACAATCAAAAAAGGAAAACCAAAAGGGATTACCTTCTCGTTCAGCCAAATATTGGGATGTGTGGTCGGTATGGACGTTGTCTAAGTCATTCATGCGAAACAACTCATTCAAACATCCTCTAAAGAGACTATCGATTCCGTATGAATGTTCTGAAAAGAAAGATACCTTTTTCCTAGCACGAGGAAAAATGTTTAGGAAAATATGAAAACGTTTCTCGCCAAATGGCCGAAAAGAAAACACACATCAGTCGAATGAAAAATATGCTAGTCCAACGCTGAGGATTTCCACCCATGCTAATAGGATCCTTGCCAAAAGCGGCTGCTTCTTTGTTTGGATCAATTGCTGTTCCTATTTTAGAAGTCATCATGAGAAGATACAAAGGACCCCTTTTCTGGAAAGACCTCATATGTATCCACTGGAATCTCATGGAAGGACGAAACTTGACTTTAGTGCCCAAAACCAACGATGAATAGAAACCCATCGTTTGCACGTGCAACGGTCACCTTATGTATTACAATTACAACAAGAATTACAAGCGTTGATGGACCCACTGATTTGTCAGAAACGTTTAGAACCGCTTCGATATGAGCAAGTCTTGCGATATCTTCAACTCTTTCACTAGAAAGCTTTAGACGAAACAGCTAATCCGACTTGAAGATGATAATGAAAAGCCAACCACCAATCCCAGTGACTAAGACAGACGCAGCCATTTTCATGCAAAAGGAAAAAGAGGACACAGAAAAATCTTTCAAACGCCGTCTGCTCACATACCTATTACGATTGCAGCGTCCTTGTGTCACGGAACAATGCAAGAAAATAAAATGGTATGCCTTAAGAACAATTTGGTTAATTGACTTCGTAGACGCATACAACGTTACCTAGAGTGGTTCATTTTTTTTTTAATCGAGTGACTAAACAATACATGCATCTTGTCATAGGTCGCTAGATTCGAGATACTCATATACCACGGTGTGCACGGGTACTTTACAATTGGTCGTGTGAATGGTGTTTTCTTCTGTATTTATAGTAAGCTTATTGTTCTTTGCGACACGGGGATGGCTTGGATCTTGTCAGGGAGTGTAAACACTCTTACTTCCAACTACATCTGCAGGGCTGTATGTATGGATGAATGTATAGACGGATAGATCGGCTAGAAGAACCAGGATGGTGTGGCTATGATCTCTAGTGTGACAGCGAAGCCATTTTAACCGACAGTGTATCTGGTTAATGATGGAAATTGTTGAATAGGGACGTATATTTCTGGAAAAGGACGAGAAATTATGACGTACATTCTCAACTCCTGAATACGAGCCATTACTTTGTATAATGTGGTCTTCATCCCTCCTAAGGCAAACAGACAAAGGCACGGAAGTTCTGAATAATACTTTCCAAAACAAATTGAAGAAAAGAGACATCAATTTTCTCACAACCGAGAAGCCCTAAATGAAAGTCAGTGTCGTGGAACATTTTCAACGCACTATGAAAGAAAGCATGTGGATATAATTTAGACATCAACACACCCTTACGTATATCGACATGTTACCACGTCAGGTCAAATCCTACACTCCGTTTTACTGTCGGAACATCACATGCGTTCCCGAAGAAGCAATCACCGACAACTAAGTGACTGTGCTTGATCGTGTGTTTGGAACGTCTTATTCTGCCCCAAGGAACGCGGAAAAACCAAATACACCTTCGACAGAGGTTATTTACCTAACTGGACCACCGAATTGTTTCGTGTCACTGGAAGAGAACATGGCCACCATCCTTCCCTTCAATAAATTGGAAGACATGAACACTGAAGTCCTAAATGGAACTTATGGACGATATGTATGATATCGAAAGCATTCGTGATCGAAGAACCAGCAAGGTGGTCAATGCCTAGTCGAAGAAGTGAAATTGCGTTCGAAAGGATACCCATTTTGTTGTTGTATTGTAGCTTTGCAAGTCATCCACTATACAAATAAGTGACTATCATATTATCCAACACAGCAGCAACTGTACCTTCTAAGAATGCCCCTCTTCAGGATCTACATAAGCAGCCCCTATGCCTATGGTGTGGAGAACATGTGCCTTTTTCTGCCAAATCTTTATAGTGATTGTGACATCTGAGCTCTAATCGCCAATTTGAGTTTGCAACAAGTAGGCAAACAATTGTGGACCATTTTACTCATCAATTGCATCGGTTATCTTCTTCTCAATCCTTCCTTGAAGCAATCTACTGGCAATAGCAAATGTATCCTAGAGGTCAAAGTCGGTAACCAATAAAACAGCAGCAGCAACAGCCCTCTGTTGGAACCTTTGTAAACCCCTTGACATCTAGTGTCTCCTCGGAAAGCAGAACCAAGGAAATATGAATAATTAATTTTACTTAACTTTACCCAGTGACTGTTCTACAGCTTGTATCGTTTCACGGTCAAATTATCTCAGTCCATACAAGTGGATCACGAAGCGCATTGGGAGTCGTTTTGGTAGAAAGCAATCATCCCACGCAAATCTTAAATATTACCGAACATTAAAACACTTCTGTGGTCGAAATCCTAAACGATTAAATGCAAGAAATGGTGGACAAAATTGATCCTCTGGCTTACAAATTCAAACCAACCATCGAATCCTCCACTGAATACCTATACCGTCAGAGTTCCTGTGGGTACTATTTTAGGGCTCAACGTTTGGTGCAACGATTGCATCTTATTTTGACGAACAATTTGGCAATGCTCTGGAGAAACGAACGTAGCTGTCAAGATCGAGTACCATAAAATTTCTCATGGTCTAGACATTTTTTTTTAAGGATGTCAAAACAATGGCCGTCTTGCGTTGTATTCTATTTTTGGTGGATTCCCTAATATGGTTCCGAAGAGAGTTATCAACAGGAACGAGTGATTCTTCAAGTATTTTAAATACCCTGTGCAACTTAACGAAGAAATGAATTTGATATTTGTGTACTCAGATGTGGTTGAGTGCAACGTGGTGGGAAACACAGCCGCGCCGTTACGAGAGTCATTCCTATCAAATTGGATTCTGCCATGTCTGCTTACAATGAGGGTGGAAACACGTACCTGACAGCAGGTACAAACGTGTTGCTTCAAACTTTAAAATACGTTTTGGCTACTAGACGGACCCCCATAAATGCGATGCAGGCTGTTATTGAACGCATTCCTTCGTTTTTAACGCCAAAACAAGGAAAAGGCAGATAAAGACGTTGAAACCCCTTAGAATTTCATCCCGTGTCGTCTTTGACTACCTCAGCCCCTTTCAAATTTGAAATCAAAAGTCAGATCGATCTGAATAAACGTTATTATATTTGAAAATCAAAGTTCTCTAAACGGACAACATCACTCCAGGTGCCGATGTCTGATTAGCTCCCTTCAACAACTTCATTCGTCGGTCAGCAATATGGATTTCTACTTGAATAACAAACTGGTCAGCAGTAGCATGGATACTTAGTCTTACCGAACCTACATAGAACATCTGTTGACGTAAAGAAAATAAGCCGAGAACACACATCTAAATGCTTCCCTGGTATGGAAACCTGACACGTAGGAGAAATTCAACGACACGGCACTGATTGCACATGGGCATGATGATCCTCATAATACATGATTTCAGGGTCGTCGAATCAAAGCCAAACAATGGCCCAGTTTAAAACTGATGTATCATTGTTTTGCATTTGAACAAGTTGTGGTAAGACAAGTATTTGTTCAACGTATTTGATTCCCGCCTGATACCGAATAAGGCAATAACGTTAAAGATTTGATGACCCACACTTATGAGTACAAAACCGTCATCGAAGAAGGCCGCCTCTAAGTACACGGTGTCGAAGTGTTACCCAAAGTGGGAAACGACATCAATCACACTTTCAGCAGAATGACCGCCAAGAATCCGATACGACGTTTGGAAACGAAAAACATCACCATCACCACTGGACCTCTATCCAATATCGAAGATTATCTTTTCCTGAGTCACTTGTCCAAACGTTTAATTATCGGTCTCGTCAGCCAGACTGTTGAAAGTAATTGAATGAAAACAATCACTTGAGATGGGAGACGAGTATGTCGTTGAGCTAGAAGAACAAGAGCAAGAAATAAAACTAAATTACAGAAAGAAAAAGACAATGATACACACATTCATGTTGCAGAGATGGTCAGAACATCTGCAACATTATTCACCTGTTTTGCTAAGCGTCTGGCCAAAATAATTACAGATCCGGTGATTAATGAATATTCATGGGCATGAGGAAAGAATAAATTCTTTAAAGGGATGATGATAAGCCCAGAAGAAAAGTTGGAAAAGTATATGCATGGCGCTTGGGTTATCATCGCGGCAGAGAGTGTTGAGAAAATGGTTTAAGGACTTGAGTGACCATTCCTTCTTTCCATTTATTTCTTTGGGGATCAAAACCGTCGAGGCTCCCTTACAACAGTGTAAGAAGCCGGGGTGTAGATCGAATGACTTGTCAGACAATTTCAAAGAAAAATTCAGGTGTGAATTATTGACTCATCACTACCTTTACAAATTACTTGACAGACATTTTCAATGAAAAGTTCATCATCATTACCTGTGCAATAAATTTCTTCCTCGTGATTTCATTACCTACTGTGGCACAGTTCGTACACTGCTTCTTGGAATCCTCTGGTTAGTGCTAAAGATGAACTTCCTCCTCGCAAACCTGAAAACATTCAAGTATATATCATCAACACAGAGGACAGTCTTCAACTAATAACCCATTGGGTCTCCATCTACTTTTCCAACGTTCACGGTGTTGACTATTTAGATTATTACGGATCGCTGCTTTGGAAGATGACATCATAGACTTTATGAGAAATAGTGCTTATAGACTCGATTCAATAACATGAGATCACAAGGAAGAGACTCCATGGTGTGTGGACAACATTGTGTGTATTTTCTTCATCAACGCAGTCATGGATATCCATTAGAATATTTAGCGACTTGTTGTGATAGAAAGTATCTTAAAAACTATGATAAAGTAAAAAGATTTTTGTGAACATGATAGGTTTTTTAAGCTAGGAATCATAGAGTACTTCGATAGCCGCAGGATATAGATCGTTGGAAGTCGAATTTGACTCAACAAAGTTGTCGACCTTGTAAATATGTTCATGTTTATACATTTGACTTGTTGATTTTTTTATTTTGTGTTTGCGAAACGTCTTTCTATCGTTAAAGATGTTTATTTTGAAATGGTGTTGCCTTGGTTTTTGTTCTTTCACATCTCTATATCACTCTGGGTCATGATTTCATTGAACTTGAAGTGGGAGGGATATTACCCATCTCGTACCTGGTATAAGCATTCGAAAGCAGAGCGCTTGTCAGTCTGATGATACACCACTGCTGTGTCTTGATTTTATACTCTTTGGATAAACACTCACGTACTCACACACACACCAAGAAATGATGGGTCAAGTGGTTTTGGATTGTACATATGGATTGATGGATGACATAGTTGGTATTATGGATAATATGCTTGTTGGATTATTGGCATTTTAGTTTAAACAGTTCCCCGCTTAGTCTGAGAGTTGGTATTAAGTGATTAAAATAAAGTGTTATGGATTGTATGTATGTGTGTATGTGATATTTAATGATATAGATTATTTGATGGATAATATATTTAATAGAGCATGTAGCTTATTTGAATCTTTTCCTGTTCAGTTTGATAGTCGGGTGTGTGGAGACTACACAAAAACGGTGGTGTTGGATGGTATATGTGATGTAATATATTTTTATACAAAACAATCAGGATGCTGTATTGTATCTATGATGTCGTCAAACGTAGGCGCTAGATAGTATATCTGTTAGGATTGTATCTAAACATGTGTGTCTGCTTTGATAATTAGAACTTAAAATTCCTTACCCTTATCCTTCCACTTTGCCCTATAAACAAATTTCTCTCCCCATAGTTCCTTCTGCCCCTAAATCCTCTTGATAGATAAGCCCTTCTGCTCTATAAGTCCACTTTGCCCCATAAACACTTTTTGTCCCATAAATCCATTCCCATGTTAACTATATCAACCACTTCTTCCTAGGATTTCCCGTATTGCCCTTACGTGTCATATTTTACCACATAAATCCTTCTGCCCTATAAACCCATTTCTATGTTCATCCTACGGACCACTTTAACAAACAATTACCCGTATTGGCCCTAAGTATCATATTTTAGCTTGAATTGCCACATATTTTTACTAATATGGTATGTTTGCAATATTTATTTGAAAAATAAATAAAGTACAAAAGATATAACAGAAAAGAAAATGCAGTGTTAGAAAAATCTGCTTAGTAATCCCTACGATTCTGAACAGTAATGCTCATGTATACAAGCCGTACCGAATTGACACATGTGACATTGGTATATAATTAATATTCAAAACCAATGGGTGCTCGCTCTAACAAATACAGATATTATCTTCAAACCTATATCTTCTTTAATCGGT
>JAECUM010060284.1:0-28942 GCA_016617855.1 Megalonaias nervosa
TATATATTTATATATTTAATATAAAAAAAAATATTAGCTCCCATGAC
Source organism: Megalonaias nervosa (assembly GCA_016617855.1). Lineage (NCBI taxonomy): Eukaryota > Metazoa > Mollusca > Bivalvia > Unionida > Unionidae > Megalonaias > Megalonaias nervosa. The sequence goes on from JAECUM010060284.1 coordinate 48, forward strand.
TTTTTTTTTGTCAGGGGAGCTGTTTTGTGTGTGATATATGGTTATATACAATGAAGATAATGGTTATATACAATGAAGGTGATTATATGGTTATATACAATGAAGATAATGGTTATATACAATGAAGGTGATTATATGGTTATATACAATGAAGATAATGGTTATATACAATGAAGGTGATTATATGGTTATATACAATGATGATAATGGTTATATACAATGAAGATAATGGTTATATACAATGATGATAATGGTTATATATAATGAAGGTGATATATGGTTATATACAATGAAGATGATGGTTATATACAATGAAGATGATGGTTATATATAATGAAGGTGATATATGGTTATATACAATGAAGATGATGGTTATATATAATGAAGGTGATATATGGTTATATACAATGATGATAATGGTTATATACAATGATGACATATGATTCTATGAACATGAAATATATACAAATGGTGATGACGGGGGAATCTTGTCTACGTCAAACAGATTTTGTACACTCTCCCCCCATACAAAACCCCGGGGAGTGTAAAAGGTACACCCCTCAAGGGTGTATGATAGGAGAGTGTATTTTGTCTGTTGTGGATTTCGAGGAAATGCTCCGGGTTTCCCCAATTAAATAGCATCAGTCGCCAAATGCAAGATAATATCTTTAGCATTTTTGGAGACTCGAACACGCGAGAGTCTGTAGAGCTTCGATCTACGTCCAACCGTCTTACCATTTCGGCCATAGTTCTCTTATCAATAATACAGTTAAATTTAAGTAATATATAAAATATTTGCGCTGTCTCACAGGACTTGTATTACTAATGTAGCGTGAATTTACTTTAAGTTTTCAAAATTAATAAAATAATCCACGCATGAGTTATTGTTCGTTAAAGTCAAAATACGTTAGAGCTAAAAATAACTCTACGTACTTGGTATATAAAACTGACGTGAGTTTAGAGTCAAATTATTCCTCTCTGTTACAAATTGCTGCTTCACTAACAGCGATGCTTACAGAAAACAGATAGATCACTAAATAATTAACGAAAAACGATATATATCGTGTCGTAGGGACTGAAACCTCACATTTTTCTGTGTAAAAATGGAATTTTATATTTCTAGTTTCCAAAATATATATATAATTCTGTATAACACTGAGTCTATGCGTAAAGCCGTAACAGCGGATATTGATTTAGTTATATAGCGGATGTTCTTAAAATAACTTTACGCACAGCCGTTATGAAATAATCAATATGCAGCCACAGCCTTCTAGATAATAGATTTCGATTGTGCGCGGATTTTATGTAAACAAAGAATACAGTATTATAGACATCCAGATATTTTTTTTTGTTATAATAAAAACGTATTATGATAACGCTCTATGAGCGTACATACAGGTTTATATTTAGTTCTTCATTTCTCGTGTCCAGAATGCGATTACTTTGGTCTGTAAGTTTAAAGTGTATCCTTGATAATAACGGATTATGAACTCGCAGGTACACGGGATTAATTGGCTCTGATACAATTAACGAACCGGGAGGTGCCAACGGGCTAAAACTGCATAATATGTACCCTTGCTGGGCCTGGCTAGACTTAGAAAGATCTACCTGATAGCTACCTTCAATAACATCACATACCAGATTGACTGCAATTGTTGTTGTTATATTTACAATTCCTGGCGATATATGACGTCCGGCACCAAAGGGATTGTTATTGTGTTTTAGTATAACCGGTGGTGGGGCTATTTTTCTCCATGATTCAATTACTCCCGGATAATATTCTTCAATAAGATCATTTAATGATTTCTTCATTTCAGCGTTATTTAAATCTGATATAACAAATGTTTGTAAATCTTTTTCTGTTATTTTATAATGATCAAGAAATACTTGCCTCAATTTTGGACTTGTGTAAGGATATCTACTAATATCAGTCCCAACGTTTATAATACTTCGATTGGCGATGTATAAATCAAATAAGATACCATTTAAGTGTTTTATTGACTCGATTATTTGCTGCTTTACGTTATCGTTGTAATGTTGTGATAATGAAATAAGTAAATTTCTTAAATCATTAAATGTTTTATCGTATTCAGGTTTAAGAATATCTAAAAACTGTTTAATAAATCCTACATCAACAATATCTCGATGCCTCCCCTCTGGTGTAACGATAACATTGAATGCTGATCTGGTTATCTTGGGGATCCATTTACCATCAAAATCGGTAAAGTAGTATATATCGTTGTTTGGATCAGATCTAAATACTATATAATACCATGAATTTTTTCCTCGATATTCTGGATTTTTAATGAATTTTTCTTCACTCGTTTTAAATTCTTCTATTTTTGGTTCTGAAACTCCATTATAAACAGGTGCGACTTCAGGCCATCCTAACACGGATCTAATCGAACTTTGATAGATATCTACGAGGTAATCAGGAGAATTTATTTCAATAACCGCTGATAGTGTTGGTTCGTAAACAGTGATCGCTATTTTAGATTCTTTCCCTGTGATAGATTTAATTCTGCGTTTGAACTCATCATTAATCTGTTCTATTTGATAACTACCCGTTGAAATTCCAACAACTTGCCAATCAGGTGTCCCATCTGGTTTATTTTTATTCGCAAATACCAGTGAATTATTTGGTTGTTGTCCACCAAACGGTTTTGATCTAATATTAGGCCAGCTATGATAAACTCGTAATTGCGCTAGCGCTATTTCCTTTGCTGGAATTGCGGTTGGAAAATTAACGCTAAATTCAGGATTGGTTGAACTTAATGATATCATAGTAGTTTTTGACGGTGTTGTATTAGCTACGATCTGCTGAAGTAATTCGCGCGAGTCTGACATTATTATTATCGTTATTATTTAATTCTCCATCTTTCCGTTATTGTCACTAGCGATTATGAATTCTTCATCGTAGGTTTTCATTATCGTTACGAACTCCTCATCGGATATTTTACCATCACTGAGATACGCTGAAATATACGAGCATAATTAGTGTATGCGGCTGTTGCTGTGTGCAATTTCATTATATACTCGTTTAGTTTATTATTTGTACATGTAGATATTTTCTTAGCGATAATACTGAAAATACCTGCGCATGTTGTTGCCGTTGAAACTATAATTGTTACAACTGCAGGCGCTGTCATCGTTATTGTTGATAGTAATAATCCAGTTCCAGCAATAACAGCAGAAACCGAGTATACCATTATATCAATAACAACCTTACGTCGACGATATTTTTTTACCTTTATCGTGTAATCGTCTATGATATTTTTTAGTTTGGTTTGACACTCACATACTTGAGCGTATCTGTGACGTTAAACATCGATAAATGACTCTTGATTCATTATACTTATCTAGGTAACTAATTGAGGAGTTTCACATACAAATTCCAAGCACCACCAGTATAGTGCTCTGGTTAATTTTTTATCAGATGCTTCCAGCAGAAATGTTTCTTCCGCATCTTTATTTATTATGACGGATACAACTCCAGAAAAAGTATCGATTGAATGACGCCATGGAAATGTAGTAAATATACTAAATTTTGCTATGCTAAATATAGACAGCCTGTATACGCCAGTAATTTCTGCGGTGTGTTTGAGATTATTATTTTGCAGTGTCCATACTCCTAATCCTGATGCTACTGTGTATACTACGTTGAAGATCTGCTTGTGAGGCATTCCAGCAAGTAACTTTGTTACTAGATTCGTTTTTTCAATGATATTAGGAATTCCACTAACAATATCGTTGATTTTCATCTTAATGTCGGTAAGTTTTATGTCAACGACTGGTGGAATTCCAAAAAAGCAATTCCATCATTAATTGTCGTTAACGAAGTCGTTATTGGAATTTCCTTATCGTCGACATATTTTTTAGTTGCGGCGTCGAAATCTGTTTCTGGTGTTCTGAGATTATTAATACCATTATTATTCATGTCGAGAAATGCACGCATTATACCACCGCGCACTGACACGTACTAGGATTCTTAATCATCGACGTATTTTTTTGTTGCTGCGTCTGTGTCTGCGATTGGATCTCCAAGATGTGTAATTTTTCTTCTTGACATAATAATGTCACCGGTAAATACATCACCAGTTTTCTTAACATAATCGTTAACCGATTTACCGAAATCCTGTATTTTACCTTGATCAGTGAAAGTAACGATATTATTAACAACCGCGTTGGGAATTCGTACAAGTACATCTGGTAGTTGTATGTTACTCGTTTTTAATCGTTCTTGTATGTCCTGAAAAGCGACGACTTCATTTTGATCCACACTTGTGATATTTAATAAATCATCGATTTCATTTCTGAGCTGATCAAGAGTTGCATATTTAGATAAATCGACCTTCTCCTTATCTTTGCGAGTAGATCTTCCATAAATATCTACTATTATATTTACTGATATCAGTTTAAGTGTTATGACGTAGTGTAGTGAACGCGTGCACGACTTTATGAGGCAGTGCTGTTGATTTTGATATAGCATCAAGCATAGCGAGGGTTTCACGACCGCATATTGGAGGATCAGTTATTTTTTGTGTTGGTAGCGTTGAATACCAGATTGGAATATCGCCGGTAACGTACTTTAAAAATTCTTTTGGTGGTGCTAATCCATACGAATCGAAATAAATAATTCCACGTGGATCAATTGCATATGCGACCCAGTGCGTGCCTGGGCCAGAATTTTTATCGAGATTAATAATGCCGGTTTCATGTTGCATTGCAACGGTAGGTAATTGATCGCGCATAAAAACACCTCTAAATTTTTTTTATTTTTAATTGCTTAGCAGCATTAAGTAAATCAAAATTGGACATGGGTGTTATTAGTAAACTGTCCCGGGAAGTCTTAGACCCTTTCCGTATGAATACGGGGTCCCTGGTAATCTTAGGCCTTTTCCGTACCATGAATGTGGAGTCCCTGGTAATCTTAGACCCCTTCCCTTTTTTTTCATTCCTTGTCCGGTTGCTTTCTTTAATGCCATTCCAGCAGCAGTTCCAACAGCGCCTAATGCAGCTGCTTTTGCAACAGCTGGGGCTGCAGCTGCTATTAATGCTGGTATAGCTGCGAGAAGTGGAAATATACCACCCGATTTAGCGATGTTTTTGATGGCGCCCGCAGAAAGATTAAGTTTGACGCCTTTATTTGATTTTTTAGCATCATTGAAGTTTTTGAACTGACGCTCGGTCAACGATAGTTTATTTGCACCGGTCATCTGTTCTCGCCTTAGCGATATTTTTATTCCATAGTTATTTTTTGATGCTGATTGCAGCTTTTTAATCTGACCAGGAGTCAGACTCACACTAACGTGATGATATGACATTATTAATATTATGAACGATCTAATTACATGTTTATTTACATATTTTCTACTGGGGCATCAATAACTCTCATTCGTCCACCAACACCCTCGAGTAACATCGATTTATCGCTGAGTATAACGGCTATTGCTCTGTAATTAGCAATAACTCCTATTGTTACACGAGCTCGAAAATGTATATCAACTACTGATTGTCTGGTTAAATCTAAATGTTCTAGTGAAAAGTAATAAATCTAACTGCGATATTTGTAAACCAGTATCAATATTTTGATCACGTCCCATGAATGTCATTAATCGATGATATGCACGTGCTACATGATTATTTTCAAAATTCAGTAATATATCCTCGGATGGTTCTTGATGTCCATTTATCCTTAATGAAACTTCAGAAACACCGAGTTGGTCAAATATCATGTGACTATGTGTTTGCGAGTTTACTCGTGCAGTATTTTGAAACGCAATAAATATATGTCTTGGTGCAGAAACACCCTGCTGAGAAGCTATCTGCCATGTAAATAAACCATCAATTGCACTCTGAACAGCATCTGTGGCCATAGTCAACCATGACAAAGTTGATTTACCGCCTTGACTCATAAAAGATAGCAACCGGTCTTCTTCAGATATCGAGGGAGTCATCACTGGCATCCACAGGGAAAATTTTGTAAGAATTACTTTACCAGCATCACCAGCAGGTCGGCATATTGCATCATCGTCTGTGCCTTTTCGTACTAGTACAACTGTGTGTTTGGCTCCGAAAATGATTTTTCTGACATTTCTACAGAACCCAAAAATATGTGACAGTGGAATTGCACATGAAAATATTCTCCTATAACCTTTTAACATTGCTCGACGTGATCTAAATCCTAAGTTGAAATCTGGATCTACATTAATAATCATACTTTGTACATCTGCATCAGCGTTTCTAGCAAAATTTCTTGGTCGTCCTATTTCATATTGTTGGTACTCTGGAGAATTAGAAGTATCTTTCACAAACATCATTGATGGACCAGCTGATCTTGAGTAATCGTCGCTGTATCTTGCAAGACCAAGTATTGTCGTGGCAACGTCGACGTCTTTCTGGATTGATTCAATATTTTTTTCCGTCAATCATGTACGTAGCGCTATCAAATAACGCCATAATACCATTATTAACAAAGCCGACACTAACATCAGCGGCGTATGGTACTGGTGCTGCAGGATTAGCGTTATTTAAAATTTCACCTTCTACTTCAATAAATGCTTCAGCGGGTAGGAAATATCTACTTGTATCTTGAACCTGTAGTTCAATTCGTCCACGCTGATCTGGAATTCGTGCGTCGTAAGAATAATACTGATAATCGCGCACAGACTCATCTTTGAGAACTGGTGTCCATGTCAAACGCGGGGTCAGATATGCGCTTAAACATCTTTATTATTATCGTCATCGTCTAACTCGAAGACCACTTCCTGCTATCAAACTAGCGGTTATATTTTTTTCCCTTTCCGACATCGGGATATCAGCTAACTCCGCTAGTTTTTGATTAGCGGCTTGATTTATTATTTTACTGACATTTGCTGGCATCACTTCAGTGCTTGCCAATTTCACAGGTTGAGGTCGGGTCGCTTGTGGTCTGCGTATTAATCGTGATAGTCTATCTTTAATTGCTGAGAATGCTCTGCTAGCAATATTACCAACAGCGCCTATACCTTTTTCACGAACAACATCAATAGCTTTCATTCCTAGCTGCTTTGCAATCGGTGTTGCTTTTGGGGCTATTCTTCTAAACAGACCCTGAACAACATCACCTAGTCCATCTCCGTAGGTCGTTTTGTATACTGGTAATCGAGAGTTTATTACCCTGACCATGGTAGGTCCACGAGTACTGTGTATGATCATTTTATTATTAAGTGACTTTATCACTAATTACATACTTAGTCACTATGATAATCATCGGCGATTTCATTAATGAGGGACCGATATACATTAATATCCATGATACCACCTGTAAATAATCGTTTACAAATATCAGCTGCTTCATTAATGATTTCTGGGGAATTATTACCAGCTCGTTTTCCTCCAATGAGAATTTCTAGTCGATCGACATCAGCAAGAACGTTATTGGGACAGGTAATAAGACCACTTCCTAAACCACTTCCAGTTGCGCCAGGATCGTCTTGAAATTCTTCTTCTTCTTCCTTACCTGTTGTTTGGACTGGTTGTAGTTGTTGTGATCGTGGTAATTTAATCTGTGGTGATGGTGGTAATTTTGGATAATCACGAAGTGATTGCTCAAATGGTTTTGGTGTTTTTTGTTGTCGTTGTTTTTGTATTAGTTTTTCTGTTTGTTGTTGTATATTTTGTAATTTTCGTTCTATTTTAGAAACCGGTGTTAATATTGGTGATAATTCAAATTGTTGTGGTGATGATATTGGTTGTAATTCAAATGGTTTTGGAGATTGTTGTCTTTTACGTTTTTTTCTTTCCATTTCTTCTTCTTGTTTTCTTAATTGCTTAAATTTTTTAATTTTATTACTATAAACCTGATATGATAGATCAGCATTTCTAGCTTGTTGAACATTCATGTATATGCGATATAAATATTTTTGCCATTGATCAATGTTTTTAATATCTTTAGCGTATTCAGGTTTCATTAATTTATCTCTTTGACTATAATTATTCACAGCAAATTCAGCCAATTCTTGTAGGTTTTCAATATTGTTAATTGTTTTAATAGTTACTTCATCAAATTTATCTATCAATTCAACTACTAATTTTGGTTTAGGGGCTGGTGCTTCAGCGTCTTCAGGCTGAGCAGCTTGAATACGACCAGCAATATCAGCAGGCAATGTTGCAAGAGCTCGTTGTGTTGCCTCAGTTGCTGCAACAATTTTCTTCGTTGGTTCGACAATCGGTTTAAATAATTTTTCTGTACCTTCTGTAAATTCCACCTGAGACTCCTGACGCGATTGTAATTGTTGCTTAACAGAATCACGAACAGGTAGATATTTTTTAATTGCCTCTAGTCGCTCTCGAGATAATTTAGCTGAGTGTGGTTCTCCAATACTCATTATTGATAATATCTTACTTGCTGTTTAATTCATAGCAGCAGTGAGGGTGAATGACCAACGCGTAGTGACCAGCACGTGAAAAAATCAGAAAAAATCTGGTCAATTAGAGAAGTTTTCATTATTAAGACAAAACCTTTTGTTTTACAACCTTTCGTAGGAACCCTTTAATTTCAAAAATAATGTCTCAGGCAAGTGGTTTGTTCACCCTCACTGCTGCTGCAGCAGATGTTCCAGAATCAAAGTGAGTTCCTTTTGTGCTTCGAGAATACTATGATATAACTAAGGTCACAAAAATATAAGCCTTTGTTTGAAGAATTTCAGAAACGAGCGAATGAAGCTGCTAAAAATCCATTACTTGAAGATATATTATCGCCCAAAAGATCACAATTTGGACCACCTAGTATTGAGGAAGAAGAACTACTTGAAGGAACGACCGGAAGTGGCCTTGCCACTCGAAATAGACGTCGTGGGAAACGCGGTGGTAATATTACAGTTGAATCGCCGGTGACTCAGGATAAACTTTGTCCCAATAACATCCTCGCCGATGTTGATCGACTAGAAATTTTAATTGGTGGAAGACGAGCCAGCAACAATTCCCCGCGAAATCAACAATGAGGCAGCTGCTATTTGTCAGCGTTATACCGGTGACATCATGGACAGTGGTGTCTGTCGGGCGCTGATCGATGATATTACCGACGAGTACGACAGTGAGTGATCAATTAGATCGGCGATAGCAAAATAACATGATTATACACAATGCCCAACGTGGACCTGAAAGCGTCAGGGTGATAATTCATGATTACCGGTTTATAAAATGGTCTACGGAGATGGCCTCGGCGATGTTGTTCAAGGTTTATTCAGAAGAATAGCCCCAAAAGCTATTCCGATTGCAAAACAATTAGGTATGAAAGCCATCGAAGTTGTTCGTGATAAGGGTATTGGCACTATTGGTGATGTTGCTGGTAAAGCATTTTCTGCGGTCAAAGACAGACTCGCACGATTAGTATCACAAAAACCTCAGCCAGTAAAACTGCCCAGCACCGAATTGATGCTACCAAGTGTCAGCAAGATAATAAATCAAGTTGCAAATGAGCGGTTAAAAGAATTAGCTGGAGTGCCATCACCAACAAAACAACAAGTAGCCGCCGGGAGAGAAAACATATAACAGCAAGTCAATAGCGAGAAGTGGTCTGGCTCGACGGTCGTTTTAGACAACAACGAATATAAATAAAAATGTTCAAACGTGTATATGATCCAGCATTTGACATAAATGCACCGGTTCTCAAAAATGAATCAGTGTGTGATTATCAGCATTATTCTTATGATGTAAGTGTACCTGACGCACGTGGACAATCAAGCTACAAGTACAAGATACAAGCAGATATTTCCTGCCCGCCAAGGCATTCATTAAGATCGAAGGAAAACGTTTGAAAGTAGATAATACAGAATATGGACTTGGAGATCGAGTTGGTTTTGTTAATAATGGTGTTATGGCATTGTTTAACAGCATCACATACATCATTGACGGAAAAAATATTGAATCATGTCTCGAAAACGTTGACGTTGCCACGACAATACTCGATATTCCGATAATTATTCAAGATCCGCTGGTCCGTCAGTGATGTTTGCCAAAGATACCACTGATGAACCCGAGAGCGATAACGTAACACTGAATGCCGCTGAAACTGAAATTGCGTCGATGAATGAAAATTTCAAAACTGGGATTCGCAGCACGTCAATCATTGTTAAACTGCGATGAAGAATTTTGTTTGTGTAATTCCGCTGTCACATATTTTCGGGTTCTGCAGACATGTTAGAAAAGTGCTAAACACACAGTTGCACTAGTTCGAAAAGCCACCGTGGTTATAGATCAATCGCTGTTATACTGTCAGACAAAACAATGTTGCTTGAAGGTGTTGGCGGACGAATGAGAGACATTAATGCGTCCGTAGAAAACATGTAAGTGTTTTCCGAACATGTAATTAGATCATTCATGATGTTATAATGTCGTATCATAACGTCAATGTTACTCTGACACCTGGTTAGATTAAAAAACTGCAATCAGCATCGAAGAAGAATTCTGGGGAAAAAATAACTCTGAAATCAGCGGCGTTGCAGAGCCCAAATAAATTATTGTTGACTAAACGTCAACTCAAACACTACAATGACGCCAAGAAATCGAGAACTGGCGTTCGACTTGATCTTGCTGCGAATGCGATCAGCGACACAACAAAAACCGGCGGTATATTTCCGTTTCTAGTGGGGTTACCAGATCTAATTTCAGCAGCGGTCTCAGCAACAGCAAAATCAGCTGCACTTGGTGCCGTAGGAAAAGCTGAAAGTATGGCACTGAAAAAAGCAACAAGACAGGGTATAAATACCTCCAAAAAAGGGACGCGGTCTAAGATTACCAGGAACGCGGTATGGTCTAAGTTCGAGGCAGACGGGGACGTTTCGTTGAAGCTTCCCATGTCCAATTTTGATTTACTTGATGATGCTTGGCGATTAAATATAAAAAAATTTCAGAGGTGTTTTCATGCGTGATCAATTACTGTTAAAACCAAATCGTGCTGAAACAGGTATCATTAATCTCGATGAAAGTTTGGTCCAGGTATTCACTGGGTTGCATACGCGGTTGATCCGCGTGGAGTTGATTATTTTGATTCGTATGGATTGGCGCCACCGAGAGATTTTTTACGGTATAGTGGCTTACCAATCTGGTATTCAACATTACCAACACAGACAATAATGGATCCACCAATATGCAGTCCAGAAGTACTTGCGGTACTTAACACCGTATCAAAGTTATCATGGACCACCGACATAAAGTTGTGCATGAGTATACAGCACGTCGTTTTAAACAGGTTAATGGTTTATTATGGTAGATATTTACGGAAGATCTGCTAACGGCAAGCACCAGGGTGACATCGATTTATCCAAATTTGCAACACAAGATGAACTTGCTGATCTTTTGCTTCTCGCCGATGTTGACCAAAATGAGGTTGCTGTTTTTCAGGAACAGCAAGGACGGTTAAAGACAAGCAATAGCGCGTTGACAGATATTATTTTGCGAGTTCCGGGGGCAACCGAAGATAGCTTATTGGTGTTTTACTAAAACCGGTAAAATTAAAAACTCGGAGGAATCACTTCTAACAATCGCGGGGGAAATTACTGCAAGTGACACAAAATTGGAGATATAATGTATGGCGATCTCAACTTGAGCAGAAATACAATTATCAATGCGAGAGTACCAAAATCGATGACGTGGTAAAAAAAAAAAAAAATACGTGGACAACAACAACACCACAGTCAGAACTGAGATCAGTAAGAACGTTACTAAACCGGCGATACAATAACTGGTGAACTCGACATGGGCGGAAATAGCATTGCTAATTTGAGAGAACCAGAATCAAACGATGACGATTCAACAAACATAATACGTGGAGAACAGCAACATCCCTATGATGATTTCGTTAATGGCAATCAATGATGGACTGACCAGGTTCAGATCTGAATATGCTAATCATGTAACCGCGTTTACAAATTTTTGTAGAAATATAAATAGAACCCTAGATAATTTCTTTGGAAATCGAACGGTTATCAACACCAAGCTCTCTGAAATCGCTGAAAAAATCAAAGCGATTCAAGATCGTGTAATTCAAACGACTCCTCTCATCAACGCGGCATGCACAGTAGAGTCTGGATGGGCAACGTAGTCACTGCAAAACAGCGCCATCAAACATACCGTTCGGGTCACTGGTGTGTACAGGCTCTCCGTGTTTAGTGCCATTAAATTTGTGTTGTCTGGAATTCGTCGCGAAAACACCTCCGTTGGTAACTTAATATATATTATAATGAATCCTACACAATCCTTTCCGTATAATCAAGCATGTGCGTGGAAGGCGTCGCTGTAAGAAATCATCGACGAGCACATGATAAAACAAAAACAAAATATCGCAGATGAATAGTCATCATCGACAATATTGTATACGCGGTTTCCTCACTGGTCGCTGAAACAACGACGTCAATCGGCAGCGGCGCATGTGATACCGCCCGTGGTTGGAATCGGTGTCGTTGTTGTTGTGAGTGTTCCTGGTATACTCAATATCATCGCGGAAAAAATATCTACATGTACCAGTAACAAATTGCACTAGCACACGGAAATAACATACGCGGCGACATATGCGTGCATAAATATATCATCTATACTGTCAGCAGAGTTAAACGACGGTATAATATCAGACAATGAATTTACTGCGATCAGGGATATTAAATATCGACATCACAAGAACGACAACACACTGTTGCGGGCAACAATGTTGCCAACGTTGCCACATGACTGGAACAGATCATCGCTAACACAACACCGCCGACTATCACAATGATATCAGCAACATCAACACAGTCAGAATTCGATATTGGTTTTCCAACTCCGATAAAAGCCCCGAATGGTTGGACACTTGAGATCGCACTGGCACAGTTACGACTTTATTATAGTTGGCCAAATATCAGAGAAAAATGATTTGTTGAATTATCCGCCAACAATTCGCTGGTATTCTCGTATAAAATCACCACTTATGCAGCTGGTGGCCATTCCCCAATCTGGGAGGTCGGTACCATTCCAACAGGATCATATCAAATCGAACAAATCAACGATAAATTTCAGCGTAAAATTAAATCAATAACAGGAAAAGAATCAAAGATCATTACAGCTTTTCTCCGGATGTCTCACCGGGTCATTTGATTGTGTCGGTGCCCGTTAATCCTGTTTATTTACGATGTCATAATCCATCGCTATCACGAATACATTTTCGTTTAACCGGCCATGACGGTAATTTACTGGAAACGCGTGGTGAAAAATTTACTGTTTGCATGTACGTGACAGACCCCGAGGCCTCTCGCGGCCAATGACAAAAATCAACAAAAAACAACAAAAATAACCAACATTTTTTGTCGTTTTAATCGTTAATTGTTTGGGTTATTCCTCCGTGGGGAATGCCTTGCAATCTTCTGCGAGAATCTTAATAGATTCCAACACAAGTTACTTTAGTTGTCTCGCACGAGCACTTACAGCCACTCGAGTTTCATATTGTCGAGACAAATCTGATCGTATTTTCTCAATGGCGCTTGCCAATGGAACAAATTTAGCTATATCATGTTGTTCGTGTAAATCCGCCAATGACAATTCCATTTCGCGTTGAAGTAATTTCATAAATCTGTATTCGGCCGCTACTGTATATCTGTTCTCTTCGCGTCGCTGTTGTATCATCTCAAAATCATCGCTGACTTTTTCAACACAGAGTTGAAACGCGAGACCAACAAGCTGCAGTTGTTCGATCGTAGAGATAATCTCGTTAATATTTTCCTGGATCATTGCACAACAAATGCATTTCTTTAATTAAAGATTTTATCGAGACCAGTTCGATAACGTGTTGCTGGATCTTGTAAACTTGTTGTGATGAATCCATGCGGGGTTTTCTGAGCATGTGCGAAGACGTTTTAAACTTACCGTTATCCATGTCACCGGGACATCATGTCACATGAATATTTCGAAGCGTATGTGTATCAAACCCGTTAACAATAACCAACAAATTACAGTAATCTCTAATTATCTTGGGAATTTGAGTGTACCTCTGAGTAACATAAATAACATGTGCTTTTATGTCTGCCCCGTGAAAATATTCTGGCTGGATTTGCTTGTTTGGCAAGCATGACATCATCGTAAACCACTAGATTGTTGATATCCTTGTTAATATCCTCGACGGACGGCGATGTCTGTGATAAATTTAATAACATCGTTCTCGGCCGCTGCAGACTCATTAAATTCCTTAAGAACATTATAACATCGTTGGTTATCCACTGATGGCGCTACTAAATAAAGTTTGTCCCATCTGAGCCACCTCATTATTGGGATGAGCAACAACTGAGCTTTATCCGACCCAGAGGGACCAACTGTATTATCTCGAATGGAAATTGGTAACACTGGATGATGCTTGACGGTGCTTGCTCGCGTGTCGCTGAAAAGTCAATCACGTTCATATTGTACAAATATAATATTATTTATAATAATGAGTTTATATTGTGTTCGATGCAAGACAGTCACTGGTACAAAATTTCTGAGAGCAGCCACTATGAACAATAACATGCCGGCACTAACAGGTAAATGCGTAAAATGCGGCACACACAATTATAAATTTGTGAGTATTTCAGCAACTGGTGGTAATATTGCTAAGGCACTCAAGAAAGCACATGGAACGCCATGGACTAAGTATCCTGGAGAAAAACATCTTCCAAAATATAATTATTATTGTCCTGGAACTCGCCTTGATATTAGACTTGACGAAAAAATTCAACCAAAACCTGCCGAATTTCCAGTAAATGCGGTTGATCAAGAGTGCCATATTCATGATGTCGCGTATAAAAATCCAGATCTACAACAACGACATACTGCGGATGTCAAGATAATTCACTCGTTGAATTTGATAAAGAATAAAAACATAGGAAAATCACTCGCGAATTGGTTGATAAGATCGGCAATTAAAGGTAAAATGGTGTTGGGAGCTGGCAATTACATAATGGAGTCGGTTTATTAAAGTCCAGTCGGATACTGGAGATGTACAGCAGCAATTAAAATTCTGGCCGATGCAGCAGGTGTCACACGACAGGCAATATGGCAAATTTATCTTCCAGGTCCCAAAACAATTCAACATGGACAGTTTGATGTCAATACATCCAACAAAGTTAATCAGGCAGATATCTTGTTTTTACCACATGACGTACATAAACGTCGCACATACAAATACGCGTTGACCTGCATAGATGTTGCAAATAGATACAAAGAGGCTGAACCGTTATCGTCTAAAACAGCAACTGAAGTCTCAGCAGCGATTGAACAATTTTATGAGTGAGGACCCGGGCCACATAGTGGCCAGCGCTATCAACAATTGCTACAGGTTGATCCTGGCAAAGAATTTCTCGGTGCAGTAACAACGCTGATGAAACGACAACACGTTAAGATCAGACGTGGACACACCGCGATACATCGCGATCAGGCAATCATTGAGCGATTTAATCAAACACTTAAACAGCGACTCTTTGGACATCAATATGCCCAAGAATTACAGCACGTTCAGAACAGATCTCGCGTGGTAGCCGCATTAAACAACCAGGTCATGAGTGGAATTAACATTGAAGCTGCCGATGCAATTGCAAAAAAACACCAACAAAACAAATACCACGACGAAAATAACCAGATTAGCTACAACAACCAGTGTTGGGTAGTAAAGACACGGTGAGGTATTTATATGAACCTGGTGAACTTGAGGGTGGTTCAGCAAGAGCAACTGATCCTGTGTGGAATGTAACAACACATAAAATTTCCAGCGTGGTAAGATCTACCAGGCAGCCACCAATCTACGGATTAGATTCAACCACCCCTCAACGTGGATTTGTACGTGAACAATTACAGGTAATTCCTGAGAACACCCAGTTACCGTCAGATCGGATACGGCTTCGCAGTCTCCCCACATGCGCCAACAAAGCGCGCTAACAAGAATCACATCCTGAGAAACGAAGCTCTTCTCCGTCTGTTACATTCAAGACATGTCAGAGAGATATTTCGCGTGTGTGGCCGAGACTACTATTGATTCTGTCTACGGCAAATTGTCGTACGTCATTAGGAAAATATTGCCACAACATTATTGTGCTTCAGCATGCGAAGTGATTATTCTGCGTCATGACAATTTCCACATCCAGATCAAACTGGCGTAAATTTTTTGTCATCTCTCGCATAACCAGTTAATTTTTTCTTGACTGCGTTGATAATTCCTTGTGGCGTTGTTGTTGTTTGCGACGGTGGTGGCAACTCCAACATATAAACCCTGTGTAACTGAGATATTTTTGTTACTCTTGACACAGCCAGATCAACTAAATGTGACAATTCTGTGTGATCATCGACAATCCAGATAACGATGTCCAAGACGAATGGATTGTTATTGCATATCCCAGAGTGCAGCACGATGGGTTTGGTCGTGAAACGACTTGCGTCTCCGACGCCGACAACGCCTGTTGTACAGCCTCCACTGGAACCTCGACAATATCACTATGAACGAGTTTTTGTTTAGTGTTTGTGCCAGTATATTTTGCCGACGTGTATCTGTTCGTCGATAATATAGCGGGACTTGCTGAGTTGGAAATTTTTGTTTGTGAAGATCAAATATTTTTTGGCAGTTGCTTACGTGATACAACAATGAGATTATTAGGACGCCATGAATTCCAGAAATCAGACATCGGTGTGTCTGAAATTACAGTACGCAGGATTTCAGACTGAATTTTGTCAGGTTGTAATCTGATTAACGATTTCAGTTGTCGTAGTAGTTGTTCATCCTGTGATCGATGGTCGTACAAAACTTCATCATAGTGGCTAACATGGTTGATCAACCGTTCGTGTGGGGATTCTCCAGTAAACGGCGGAGGCTGTCCATGATCGTCACACATGATAATTGCAGCAGATTTTGTTAATAACCAATCACGAAACATCTGTAATGTTTCTTTGGATCCTGTACAAATCTCATCCCAGATAATTATTCTCAGGATATATTTCTCACCCATTCGTTCTGGCATCCATACATAACCTCGCCATCTAAAGAAACTATGATACGTGCATAAGCTGACACCACGTTGTCTCATCTCTCTGGCAAGTCAGTGAGTTGGCGTCAACACAATCATGTCAGAGTTTTTAAATATTTCTATCGCACGTATTGTTTTACCAGAACCACCTGGACCATTCAGGTAGACCGTGTTATGTCTCGTGATTGGATCGTTTACTGACGGTGATGATGATGGTTCTG
The DNA here is from genome assembly GCA_016617855.1 of Megalonaias nervosa. Taxonomy (NCBI): domain Eukaryota; kingdom Metazoa; phylum Mollusca; class Bivalvia; order Unionida; family Unionidae; genus Megalonaias; species Megalonaias nervosa. The sequence goes on from JAECUM010060284.1 coordinate 17,266, forward strand.
ATAAATTATCGTTGCGATAATAAACATCTGGTGTTTTAGCGTCGGCGGATTCAGAATATTTACGTATTTGCTCACGTTTTATTCGCCATAACCCCAGTTGACCCCGCTGGTGTCTTCTTTGATAAATTGTTTTACAAGGTCCATTCTACAACGACTAATATTTAAAGAATCCGTGGCGACTCTAACAGCGTCATTGGGAAATCTGTTGATCATCGATAATAGGTTTATTGATGAGCAGGCGAGCATTGATGATCTTAAATGAGTAAACTGAGGAGAACTGCCTTCGTAGTAGCTAATGATCGTGCCAATACATATATCATCGTGTGTTGTTGCATTTCTCCGTGATACCAGTACACTTCGCGCCGCTGAGTCCTTGATAACAAAATCTAATTCGGCTGGATCCATGATTACTCTTGTACAACGACGTGCATTATCAGATGATGAACACTGAGTAAATTTACCAATAATTTTTCTACAAATATCTTTATCGTGCTGTGGTAACCAAAGTTGTTCTTGTTGTTTGTAAGAAATTATAGCAGAGGTTACAGTCAACGATGTGAGAATCTTAGCATCAAGCATGTATCTTAATAACACTATTGGAGCCCAACCAGGCTGATTTTTTTGCGAAACAGTCGTTGAGATTGACACTGGTATCTGGTTTATTAAAGTGTCTACCAAACGAAATTGGTATAACCGGATGAATTCTCGCTGAAAACTTGAATGAATCAATCTCGGCAAATCCGGTAAGATCGATATTTGTTACGGGTTCGTGTGTTGGGTGGCCGAATCGTTCAAAGTAACGATGACATTCGCCACGTCCAAGAAAAGCAGCAGAATAAGCAACTACATTGTCAACAGAAATCATGTTGACTGTGTTATATTTTGTGTTCCAAAGACCACAATAGCCAAACGCAGCACAAGATTGTGATACATCATCGAGAAATTCTTTCGAAGTTGGACGCCATTTATTGTTTTGTTGCGCCACAACAGACGACGCTGTAACACAGTTGACGAGTAAATCATCGTTGTCTATGTTATATTTTACCAAAATTTGTTTCATAATTTGCTGGAGTGATTCATTTTGATAAATAATTTCAGACGGTAGAAGAAACAGATCAGCTGTTGATTCATCCGACTCAGAGTCTTCTCCGTGAAATAGACAGACCTATACAGGGTCACGCTTACTTGTGTTGGAGATTTCCTCTTAAATATCGCCGTCATAAAATCGTATTATTCTCTCCCTTGGAAATTTTGTTACAGCTTCTGTCCACGCATGACAATTATGATCAAATAAAATTATTGAAGCACCTTTACTACAGTATTTACCAGAATTGTACAAAATCTCATTGGTTATTGTTTTTACAAGTATTGGAATCTTTAATGTTTTTTTTTTTTCTAAAATAACCACGTCGTTTATTTTGGCTCCGTTAATAAGAGAGTTTTCCCAGTTATTAATTTTTCCATACTTGATTCTGCAAGTCCGTTTCCACGTTTGGAGTTTACAAAATGTTCTCTGATACGTTAAGCCACGTAATTTCATCGGAGCAAGAGCAGCTATGTCCGGTTCATTCAGACGATAAGGCACATAAACAACTGCGGAAACTAGATATGCGTTATTGTATTATGGTTTGTCAATTCCGGTGAAAATACCTGCTTTAGAATTTGTATCTACTATGACGACACTGCTATGTCGCCGTGATTCCTTAACAGGGTCGAGTTTATCGAGAATAATACAAGTCGGACCATCTTCGCTGAAATTTTCTGCAATAAATTTTATTCTGAATATGTACTTGCCGTCATCAACAAGATTATTAATAACAGTAGCCGCTCGTTTGTCATTCATGATGGAATCAATTACAATACCATCACCATCTATCTTAAATGTTAAAAAACATGAGATTCACCATCGTTGATAAATTCGTTTTTCGTCATTTTGGTAAAATCATGCAACTGTAGTTCAAATGGTATTTGTTTCTTATCTCTGGTTAATCTGTCAAAATCTGATTTGGTGATGTGTTGTGGCTCAATCTCCGATAATCTTTTTCGTTCTCGTTCAAAAAACTTGTATCTGCTCTTCTTTGGTTCTATTTTTGTTAATCTGTCAATTTCACCCGCGGTTAATGACGATTTTATCTCATTTCGTAATTTTTCTTGTGCAATTTTTGACCTTGGAAAAGATGGTTTTATCCCGGTTAGACTAAAATACTGTTCTTGCGGTTGTTTGCAACAGTAGAATTAGTCATCTATATAATTAGGAAAAGTATTATCTTTAACTGGGCTTTATTCAATAATATAATGCATTAGGCAAAATATAGCTGTCTATGGCTCATGATCGGATCAGTGATTCCTTGCGGAAACAATTGTCGTGGAGAATACTGTGATATCACATGGCCAGCACTGGAAGTACTGGACCGCAACCATGTCTTAAGTGTGGGGTGGGGGTCAAGGGAAAGACCCAGTTATGTGTTTCTTGCTGCAGACGAAAATATCGAGCACTTAAGCGATATTACGAGATACAAAACGCTTCTGATGACATCACAATAAAAGGACGCAAAAGATTATTTCGAGAAGCATTCCTTTGCTGAAAAGTAATATTACATTAGAAGAAGAAAAAATTACATAAATGGAACAAACTGAGAAAGAGATTGATCATGATGAATTTAAGAAACAACCAATATTCGTTAATTACGAAGCGAGCAGAGCTGGAGTTATACGGCACTGCAAGAACAAAAACATATCAGCGTTGTCGAAAACACCGGCTACTTGCGGTTTACTGTCGGGAAGAAAAAGATATCTTTCACACAGATTTGTATATGAGTGTTTTAACGGCGTTATCAATGATGGGTTAATTATTGACCACGTGAACTCAAATAAGATAGATAACTATTTGGAAAATTTACGTGCCATCACACAAAGCAAGAATGCAATACGTGGAAAGACAGGCAAACACACAAGAAATTCCCGAGGCCACTTAGTTCAATAAATTTACAGGAAAAAAAAATATTTTTGATCGATGTACGCTGCTTGAAAATATTTCGGTATCAAACCATGCTCATTGTATCTTGTCGCAAATTGTGTAACTAACTCAGCTACATCAAAATTGTTTAATCAATAAATACAATTTCAGTATAAACAATAACGTAACGTATGTTTCCAGATAGAATAAACCACCTGGATCTTAATTTGACTCAACATTTTTGCCATTACCGCTATCACGTGACTGCACTAAAAATACCTATGCGCGTAATAACTTGCCGAGATTCCCAACCAGTGGCCTAGAATGCTGGAAGTCGTGGGTTTGAGCCCATGCTGAATCATACCAAAGACTCATAAAAATGGTACTAGCAGCAGCCTCTCGTGGCGCTCAGCATTATGAGGTTAATGTTATTACTGGTCGGCCTGGTGTCAGGATAATGTGACTGGGTGGGACAGGATGCTAAATGTTTCCTACACTGCAGATATCGTAGCGATATGAGTGAAACATTGTAAAGCTACGTTAAAAATCTAAATCACACACACACACACACACACACACACACGCGCGCGCGCGCGCGCGCGTGCGCACGCACGCACGCACATTTACCTTGACTTCCGACGGTATGGTCCCTAGTTTTGTTTTGTCCTTTCCCTAATAAAATGTTAGGTGAACAATTTTATAACCGTGTGAAATTTAAAACTAAAATGTATTCGCAAGGAAAGTCAACGTTGTTGATACTGTGTTACGAGAAGATGATTTTTATATTAAAAAACCAAGCAACTGTTAATATCATAACAATAATCCTTTTAAAAGTGCAGTTGAAATGAATTACAGGATATATTCTTAACTCCCAAAGTTGAGTTTGAGGACTTAAAAAAATATTTTATTAAATTGGCAATTCAAAACGAAATTTCTAAATTAAAAACTAATAAAATGAGCAGGTCCTGATGGATTCATAAGAAAAATGCTTATTGGCAGCACAGAATGTTTGTTTTGATTTTTGATTGGAGTTTAATCACATACATACAAAATTGTTTATACCTTGATGAGTCTACTAAAGACTTAATAGTCCCTTTTCCCAAGAAACTGATCTTAAATACAATTGAACATTATCATGGTGTTAATTTAATTAACTTTTTCTAGCATTTTAAATCAGAGACTAAAAACAATTTATAATGATTTTATGAAGATGACAGCATTTAACATGGTATATCGCAACGGTACTTCCTGTAAATTATTTACTGCTGGACAGCACATAACATGGTATATCGCAACGGTACTTCGTGTAAATTATTTACTTCCAGACAGCATTTAACATGGTATGTCTCAATGGTACTTGATGTAAATTACTTCCTGTCGTTATAAATATGAAATTTGTTCAGATGTTTCGAACAATCTGGGAGTAATTTAAATGTTGTGTCCGGTATTTTAATTCACATTCTGATTCATTTCGACAACAATCTTTGATGTAAACCAGAGCTGGCCACTATGATCTTTGTTTTTTATTTGTTTTATCAATGATTTTAGCTACATTGTTAAGCAATGAACATGCAGAAATCATTTAAATGCATCATATCATTTTTTTCTTTTATTATTTGTCGATTATACTTAATTGGTTTCAAAGTCACCTAAAGGTTGCAATGCTTGAATAATAAATTGCAAAAGCATTGAGGAAACTGGGACTTTGGGGCAAATACTCATAGAACGATAGTAACGATTTTTAGAGGTGAACATTAATGTCCTAACGTGTCATTTGTAATGGCGATAAGCCTATACATTGATAAATTTGTTTGCATTCATAGGTGTTATTCCGAACCAAGTCACAAAGGCATTTCATACACATGCAAGTTATTTGTTAATGCAGTGATACAAATTGAGATAAAAGTATATTTATTTTTCTCACTGGTTTTGCTAATATTTACGTATGGTTTTGAGAGCTGTGTTTTTTATTGTGCAAAAAATGTTGAAAATGTCAATATGAAATCTCTTCAAATATAGCTATACATGGTGAACTTGAACGTTATCCTATTTAAAAGTGACAAGACAGGAAAGAATTTTAAAACTCTGGAATAAAATTATACCTTTACCAAATAGTATTGTTCTTTCTTTTTCTATTGAACATTGGATAATTTTGAAAGATATTTTTAGCTGCCGAATCTCACAACGTTATTTTTGATCTTTGTTTTCCTGACGTTGGGAGAAACAGATTAATGACGGGTAAATTTTGTTATTGGAAGCTATGATTACAAGAGTTTTCTGACTCTGTATTTTAATCAAAAATGGGATGTGTATAGGGATTTAAAAACTGATTTCAAGTTAGAACAATACTAAATTTGCATTCAGTTAGAGAAATGTGGGCATTGACCAGATTTAGATGAGCAACTCTTCGACATGGAATGGAGCATGGAAGGTTTGAAAACATATATATATATATAAGTGGAAGATTCTGTAAGTTTTGTAATTGGATATAAAAATCACGTGTTACTTGTCTGACCTGCTCAGAGTCAACATAGACATTCATTACCTCAATATTACCGTATATTTCCCGCATATCCAGAGACACATCACGGTATCTGACACATGCAGATACAACGGTAGGATTCGAAACATGGACTTCTTTGGGAATAAGTTCGGCACACTAGCCACTGGGCCATTGTGGTTTCCGCGTCCACAAGTTGCATTTTATGACATTCAGGAAGGCACGTTGGGTCAATTCTAAACCCCAGAGCTCGATGGAAGGAGGGGGCGCCGCAATTTTTTTTGTAAATGTTGGATCTCGAATTTAGGCCCAAAAATACCAGTAAATGATCATTTTGTGCCTGGTGAGGGCAATACATAAATATTGGTCTTAATAGGAAATATAGCGCTACTTTTGTTGAAGCAAGTATAATCAGTAGAAGAAGATGAGGAATAAGAAATTGATGATGATGATGATGATGATGATGATGATAAAGCCGTTGTAGTCGTGGTGGTTGAAGAGGTGTGACGAAGAAGATGAAGAGAATAAATTAAGTCTGATTGATACTGACTATAGTGATCATTAATTAATAATAAATACCCTTCACAGTGAATTATTGTATTTATATCAACCAGGAGAACAGATTAAAACACAAAAATATTATAATATTTGTAATACAACATTGACTCACATAGATGCTAAAAATATGTACATGACTAATTTTGCACTAGCGGGGCATACTGAACTGAATTGTGCAATGAAAATGATCTATCTACAGAAGGTGTTGCATTATTCCTTATGGAAGTGTTTGTTAGTTATAAGCCATAGGCCAGGTATTAAGAAAAGGAACAGTCGCTGTTTGTTTGCATTTAAGTAAAATAGAAAAGATTATTCTACAACTGTCCAAATTTGGATATTGAAATAAATACACACACGTTTTAAAGGAATATAAAACAGAATATACATTTACCAATATACACATATTTTAAATAATGAAAGCTACCACATTTAACAGAAACAATAGACAAGAATTAAGTGATCTTTTCGGAATTCAAAGGACAAAGGGTACATAAAAATGCGCACACTTTTGTGGTATACAGCTATATTATTGTCATGAGGTATATGTACAGAAGGCAAATGTGTAGGAAACAATTCGTTCAACTTTTAACGAGTTCCTCTCATTAAGAGAATTATAAGGTTCATAGGTCACAAATCAAAATCAATGAGCTAAAATTTAAATTTTAGGTTCTACATGGTAAGTTCACTTTCCTCAGCGTGTACCAATTCATAATTGCCTAATAACTGAAGAAAGGTAGCTCCCTATTGAGTCTTCTATCCACAGGTCATCGATCAATGACACTGGATGTGACCTAGCAAAATTATGCTATTTTCACATTGGTAATATCTGCGGTTGGTCAACGGAACCAGTCATTCTTCTGATAGCCTTGTTGTTATCAGTCTGAATGAGTTCTGGACTGCACGCTATGTTAGATATGTACATATTTAAGTAACTATGGTAAATAATGTTCACCGTCAATTCCCATCCTCTTTGAGTCCCTTTGCAACATAGATATTATATGACTCACGGTACCAATTCAGCTCCCATAGTAAACCTATGGAAAATCATGATATTAAAAGTTTGATAACATTGAATTCCTGAATGCTGATGATTAACTCAATATCTTTCAGCACAGACTCATCCTTGATGCAAACTTCTGTGTAGAGAAAAAGGCATGTTTTCGATTCCGCACATAAAGGATCAGGTGCTGATTTCAGTAATGTGTCTTCAAAAGTCAAGTCTGGAAAAAGACTGAAATTCCATCATTAATAAGAATTTGTTTAAAGTTACAAACGGAGTAAGCTCTCAACAGATTTTTTTAAATTAAATTTTACTTTTATTATCAACCAATCATGTCCAGCCAAACAGATGTATACTCTATTTAATCTTCACCCATTTCAAGACTGGTTCCGATTTGTCCATACAACTTATACCGTGAGACGTATAGTCGTAGCATGCTTTTGTGTGGTTAGTTATTGATTACTATTTCGTTCTTAAATATTACTTTATACATTTTAGATATAACATACATTTCTCCTTTTACTTTCATTCATAATTTATAATGACGAATTGTGCAACTGAAAGATATAGCCCTCTTTAAAAATAAATCAAAACGTTTCAATTTACATTTAACTAACTTGGTTTTGTAGCTATTTCGGCAACAAATTCTGTGTCTATTTGCCAGTAGATCTTGTGTTAATAGCGCACCTGTTTAGTGTCCCCAATATTGCTACAGGTGGTGTATTTATTTTGTTGATTTGAAATTTGCTATTGTATGCAGTCATTTGACTAATAATCAGACATGGGTATTTTTTTTACCTCTGTAGTTTAAACATCTGAATAAAAGTCTTAATCTACAACCGAGTCCATCTCAACTCATCAGGCAGCTACCAATCTGTCAGCGGTTTTAGTTAAGCGTCTCCAATAACAAAACTGGCGAAAAATGACAAGGCTAAAGTTCAAGCAAGAACACAGGTAGCGACCTCAAATTGAGTTCAAGGCCACTTTAGCAATACAAAACACTAGGGATATTCTATTTGTTCCGCGTGATAAAACTCTAAAAGGTCATACAGTTTGTGAAAGTACAAGTTTATAAACCGCAAATTGCTCTTATGGCTAATAAAATGACTATTTTATATACTTCAGTTAAATTTCCTGATTCTTACCAAAATAGTAATGTCTATTAGAGGATGTTTCTGTACCTCCATCGCTGTCTGTATCTCCAAGTATTCACCATTTATTCTTAATCTTATCTTCCAAGTTTTCTGTGGTTTCATTAATGTAATTATTTTTATATATTCACTGCCTTCCTTCGTATTTAATGAATCGCAGATGTAGCTGATGCCTTTTGCAATTTATGATGTATTTATCTACATGTAAACTGGGAAAGACTTGTATCGTTGTTAAAACTTTCCAATTGTTTTGTGCATATATTTAAATCCAACTATAAGGATCTGTCGAAACATTCATGTTGACACTTTTTCTATATTCATGCCCTTGTTTCATTGTCATGTGAAAAGAATGAAGTTCCCACAGTTCATTTTTAACATATTGGTCCTAATTATGCCAGGATTTTGTCCGTCTCCGATTGTGGAAGATACTCAAACATCGGATTCATCACCTGATATATTGTCTACGTAATAATCCGTCTTCCTGTAACTAAAGCCATAAATATCTCCTGGCGCTGAGCTATTTGATATTTTCGATTCAGTAGGAGGAAGTGACCAGTCGCTTTGACCAGAACAGCAATGGGTTGGAAGAGTCGGTGTAGGCGGATGAACACGGCATACAGTTTCTCCGTAGCTGTTTTGTTTCGGAACATGCGTATTGCTTCGTTCATCAAAATAATCCTGGTAAACAGGGTTAATACAGTAGGGGGGTTGTGGCGAGAAGTCCGAGCTGTGAAGTCTCTGGATGTTTTCTTTATCCGGCCATAGCTCATTGGCTGCCTTGTTTTGCGAGATCTTTGGCGATTTTGTCCTGTTAATGTAACACAAATATAATTACATATACTTTGTTGTTTGACAGTAATTAGATATTTATATTTCCAGTATGCATATTTCCAGTTGTAATTTACATGTATATCTATATCATGTTTAAGATTTTCATAATCGTATTTTTTGTAAGATACATTTAGGTAATGAGATTTTTAATTCTAAAATCTTATGAACGGGTTGTGTGCTCTTAAGTTGAGTCATGTATAATGTGTACTCTTCTAATCATAAAATTCCAAGGTCGGTGTACTGAAGAATTGGGAAAAAAAGAAGGGCACGAGTTATGCGAATGGAGGTCGCGCGATCGTTGAATGCGACATTTGGTCTATTTCGTGATTTACCATTTTGAATCAGCTTGTTTATTGACATTTGGAAATACAGGATGATGCATAGAAAGCCTGGTATAAGCAGTTTGACAAGTACACTTTATCGTTCTAAAGATAAAGCTTGACTGGTCTTGTAAAGAGGTGAGGAGATTTATTCATTTATAATCGTTCTTTGGAATTAGCATGTTTGGAAAATTCAATTTAAATGACATTTAGATGCCTATATAAAAGCTATACTGGATTAGTGTGAGTTTGTTCAAAGGGCATTTGAATATTTATATAACAGTGTTCAAAGACTATTTGGATTATTTTGGATTTTTCCATGAATAAACTTAAAGATATTTGGATTTAAAACAGTGATTTCTTCTGTACTGACGACACATCAGTACATCACCCTTATCATTCAGAATACCTTTGAAACGTTTTAGGATTAAATCGGATCTATTGGAATTAACTGAACTCTTTATGAAATATGAATTCATTGTAAGTTATTTTTAATTCATTCATTTTGTATTCTAGAGAAATAAATTAATACTTTGAATTTTACAAAACTTGTTGGTTTGGCTTCTTTGTTACGTAGGTAAGCCCCTAGATTCGTAACATATTTCAAAGACAAGTTAATATGAAATGTATATTTCCAGCATACCAATTTCCCGTTCAAAGACAAGTTCGCATTTCATACTGTTTATGTATATTTTACCAGATTTAATATATTAAGATTCTTGTATGTCCTTAAATAAAGTGAACGCGCATTTCTATTCCTGTGAAAGTTCTATGAAGGAGTCATTGATGATTCTTTGGTAGGAAATGCACATTTATGTTGTCATACAACAATAGTTCAGATCCATACAAATATAATCCTGATATAGCTCTGTAAACAGATATATGTCTGAAGAATGGTCTGTCCGTTTAACATTTTATTGGCATAATTGTTACCAACCATTTCCCCCTAACATGGAATGACTGTGTGCATGCAGTTTGAATAATAGATGGGGACTAGAGAATTCCTTCAAAAAGCACAAACAAGACGCACTCAATATCTAATTTATTAGTCGACCAGGTCTTTCTGAATAGTTTACCGAAATGTATACGTAAAACGGACAAGTCATTCTTTTCGGCCTACATCTTAAAATATGCTGCTTAACCTGATATTTATACACTCATACATCAGAAAATTCCACAGTAGTGTATCGTTTATTGTCTATAACGGTGTATCTATTGTCAAATTAGCAACAATAATACGAGAATCTTGATTACACCCATCAACAATATTATATAAGAATATCCCATATCTGTCTGAATAAGAGTCTTGTGTAAAATTGGTTATTATTGCTGTTAATGTAATAGTGCTTACAGCTTAAAATATGGCACTGGGAGTCTTAATATTCGAGTTGTAAACAAAATCGCATTGTTTATGCTTTTCTCTGATTTTCAATTTCTTCCTTGTTTCTATTCTGACAAATATATTTCTGCAACAATTTATTCATAGAATTAGATTAAAACTCCAAGAATTGCAACTACATAAATATGAATTTTACATTTCAGAGGCCGACACATGGTCTATAAAACTACGTATATATTATTGATGTGGAGTCTGAGTTCAGTGTTGGAAATGTACGAATGTTTAAGTGCTTTGTACAAGAAGGAAATACGGATGTCAGTCAATTCATCTTACCTGCAAAAGCAAACGCAGACCAAAATTAAGACTGACAATAAGACAGCACCAAAAACGGCCAAGAAAGTGTACATTGCTGAAAAGGAATTTGTAAATTCAAATGACTAAGTATTAGCTTTTCCTTCCAGATTTTATACGTCTGGCGACAATGTTTTGGATGGTCGCTTGCTTGAATTTCTTAGTACTGCATATTCTTGGGGTCTCACACATTGATACATAAGTATCACACATTCACAAGACCCTAATTTTGCAAGTATGCTTTTCTTTCTTCACATTTGTATGATTAAACATTTAAAATTCTAAGCTATTGATCATTGTGTCGTACTATAACACATGTCAGCATGATTCAGACATCTAATATACATAATTAGACCTATATCAAATTGCTAAAAACATACACGTGAAAAGATTATCAGAATTTATTATATAAAGAAATTTGACTGGGGCAAGTTTACGAAACTAATCCATGCTAGCATAAAGTCATGTGAATACAGTTCAAAATAAATGATGCTACTACCCAATGAATGGCTAATTATTCGGTTTAAAAATATCTTCCCAGGTATAAATCCCTATAATTTAAACAAGGAATTACCCGAATTTAGAAGAAACGTACATAGAAATAGCACATACCATAATTTTATTACAACACACACACACACACACACACACACACACATATATATATATAT